>CM033624.1:9852277-10052277 GCA_019453435.1 Rhinogobius similis | reverse complement strand
AAATTTGAATTTTTAGGCCAATTTTCAGTCAGATCTAGAAGTTTATAAGAAATCCAAAATCCCCTCGGCACATTTGTTTGTAACTAATGCGTGTACAAAATAAACCAAGCAATTTAAACCTGGTTCTGTCCATTTTTCTGATAGAAACGTCCCAAATATGTGCAATTTTGACCGTTTTTACACCTAAAATGCCTTATTTCTATATGAAAACGTTACACGAGGAAAAACTTGTAATACATTTTTTCCTCACATTCATGCGACTAAACTAAAGGAGAAGTTTCAAATTGACATCTTTGAATTTAAGATTGTTTCCTATCCACCTGCAGCGTCTCATTTTACTGAATCACTTTAACAAACTCATCTTGCGCCTACAGTCTCATCACTCCTGTATTTACTCATGACTTCTCTCCTTCCTGTTTATGCCGTTTTACAGGGAAGTCCCTTAATCTCTGAGTGGGACAGAAATAGTCTAAATCTCTGCGAGAAAAACAAAGAAGCGGAGAGAGGCGGGGCTTACAGGAGGGTTTGTAGGACACCACTGCAACCTACATCTGCAAGAAGGCAAGGACAAGGAGCTATAGGGACCAGATTTCTTAAGCGTTTTACTTTAAATTCAAGATAGTGTTTGTTTCAATCGGGTTTGCAGATGAAATAAGACAAACTTGCATAGAATAAGTCAAGTTTCGGTCTGTAAATCGATGAAACTAAACGCTCCAAATGCACACTCTGAATTCAAGTCATACATCTTTACAGTTTTATAAGGAATTCTGTGGACGCACGAGGGAAAGGTCAAAGCTACAAAGAGAGGTAGCGAGGAAGGAAAGGAGTTGACAGCTGCGAGATGCGAGGTTTGAATCACGTCGCTATAAATACCTCCTACTCGTTACGTTTCGAGTACAGGGGGCCGTCAGGGACAAAAACATATTCACGACTGACCTGTCTCTCTGAAAGGACGTGCGTGTTTTTCCATAAGATGCGGCGAAAGGGGCAAGCGTGTTCCGATTGACATGATGCAGTTAATTATAGGACGGAAAGGAGAACGCAAAGGCAAAGTGTGACGGGAAATATAGGGTTTTGCAGGAAAAACATATATGAACTGGAGGATAGCAAAGGATTGTATACAAATGTGCTGCTAAAGTGTAAAAATGACTTTCCTCCAGACAATAAGTGTGAACTGAACACGTCCTCTGTCTTTACTTATGCGTGTTAAGGTCAGACGCTGCAGGTGGATAAGAAAAAATCTTAAATTTAAAGATATCAATTTGAAACTTCTCCTGTAGTTTACTCACATAAATGTAAGAAAAAAATGAATTACAAGTTTTTGACCGTGTAATGTTTTCATGTAGAAATAAGGCAGGTCAGTTTTCTCTCTCAACATATCGACTTTCATGTAGAAACAACAAACGTGTCCAATCTGCTCCTGAAGATGTTTTATTCTTACGTTGAATCCACTTCATCCATAGATTTCTCTGGGACATTGTAACTTCAAAGGCTTAAAATGCGTTTTTGACCCTCGAGAAACAAAGATCAGCCTTAAAGTAGATCCCACACCAAACTGTACAATCTGGACTCGACAAGATTTAGACCAAACACACGAGGATTTGTTATATTTAATTCACATTTAATATGTGTGCAATTAAGTTGCTCAACAATTGACAGACGAGATGAAGAAGGTTTCTGCCGGGCTGAAAAACTCTTGCCTCACTTTAAACATTGACAAAACAGTCTGTATGTTCTTTACAAACTGCCATAAGCTTCAGATTTGTCCTGACATCTTCACAGAACGTCAGACGATAGGAAATGTCCATCAGATTAAATATCTAGGTGTTACTCTGGAACCGAATTTATGTTTTAAGAAACACGTTGAAGAATTGATTAAAACAACACAATTTAACAAAGCCAATTAGAGACAGATCAGAAATTTACCAAACTATTGAGACACTAGGTGCTTATCTAAATACAATGATAGTTCCACATTTCCACTCATTATTCAAAAGCTCTCTGAAGGTCCATGACAAGAAAAGTCGCCTATTTCGTCACTGCCATATTCTTGTAAAACATAACTAAAACTTGATTACATATACGAATGTTTGTCTGCTGTATAAGATCGTTCATGATTATGCTGCTGTTCATTTCTCTGAGCTCTGAAACAACACCTCGATCCACTCAGGATTCCAAAACGCCTTTCGAAATGCAGCTTTTTTTGTTTTTTTTGTGTGTTCAAACTATCAGACATTGTTGCGCGTGGGACAAAAAATGGCTCCTTTCAAATCAGACTTGCTCCCATAATGTGTCCTGATGTGTGTGTGAGCTGTGGAGATGGACTGAGTGAAGGTCTGGGAAAGAATGAATGGTTTGATGTTTGTGATGAGGATTTTAAGGTGTTTGAGATGACTGAATGTGAAAGATGTCACGGAGCTTTTATGTCGGACTGGTCATTGTAGTGCCATGTTTCCTTATCTCTCCTGTTAACTGTCTGTCTCGTTAAATAAATAAACTAAACTAAGATAAAAACGGCCAAAATTGTACATATTTGGGACATTTCAATCTGAGAAATGGACAGAACCAGGGTTAAAAATGTTGGTTCTGTACACATATTAGTTATTTTTAAAAATTACAATTTTGAGTAAACTAGATCTGACCGAAAAATGGCCTAAAAATTCAAATGTAAAACTTTAATAATTCAAGTTTGGGATTAGATATCAACAAATCCCTCCGTACGTTCCGTCAAAATTGTGTTAAAGCACCTATGACAGGTTGAAATACACATTTAACTAAAATGCTGTTAAGATAAATATATTCAAATTTCTACTAATATCTTTACAAATTTAACCCCAGTTTAGCTGTTTTTTAGGTTTTAAATTTTACTCCCGGTTGTAAAGTATGACATCACGCTAGGAAATTACCATAGCAACCACACTGTACAGTGGCCAAAACTCATCTAATGTCACAGATTTTGTTCATTTGACAAAGAAAAACACATGTGAACACCTGAATCAAAGTTTAAAGGGTCAAAAAAGTAGTTTATTTTGTGTAAATTATGCATGACCTTTGTCTCCCCAGCGTAAAGTATTTATTTACTTCCTGTAATTGTCAACAGATTTTTCAACTTTTCTCCACAAATAGCGCCTTGATTGGTGTAAAACTATAATTTGTATTTACACAAAGTATTAAAACACTGAATAAAGTCAAAATTAGAAAATCATAAAAACCCGTCATACGCACTTTAAGTCCAAGTTTGCAAAGTTTAGGGGCTACTTTAGGGCTGATCTTTATGTCTTTGTGGGCCTTTGAAGTCACAATGTCCCAGAGAAATGTATGGACGAAGTGGATTAAATGAAACAATAAAACATCTTTAGGAGCAGATTTACCTATTTGCCTTTTACAATAATGAATCCGATACCGCCACACTATTAGGCCTTATGAACTGAGTAAAAAATGAAGATTGAACAAAGATTAAGCATTTGTATAAGCTGCTGAGTATGAGGTTTGTTTGTTTTTTTCCTTTTTTTTTCTGGGAGCAGGTGGTTAACAGCCAGAGCATTTTGTGGAAAAATGGCTGGGCAAAAATACACCTGGGAAAATGGGACACTTTGAGAATGTCTTAACAAAAGAAACAGAAGAATCTGAAAGCTACAATATATAATCATACTATACATTACATCACCTGTTTGCATTTCAAATGGTAAAATACTAGAAAGAAGATGATACACTCAAGTTTCATTGAGTGCACATTGTAAAACCCATTTGTAGTGATAATGTCTTTGAAGCGAAAATCAATTAGTTCAAACGACGCCATTAACTGCGATCATTATTTTATTTCAGTTAATGTTCATAAAAAGCCATTATGTAAATTGTCCATTTTGAAATATTGGTGTCTCAAGCGTCTCTATCTAGTGTCATTTTGGTTTAGGATTGTTAACGATTTTGAGTTTATTCCTCAGATATTAGGAAAACATGTTCAAATCAAATGAGGCTTCGACTGATAATAAATATAATGCTGATTTACTCTTGATTACAAAAACGTTGAACATGATGGCCAAGTTGTTTATCTTTTGGTGTTTTTGGTTTTCAAGACAATCCTCCGATCAGAAAGCAGAACGAGCCTAACAAGTTTGTCGATTGTGTTGCCAGTTTCAAAGCTGAAATCCAGCTGGTTTAACCCTATGCGTCCTCCACAGAAAGCCCATCACACGCACCAATCATGAATCAGTGCCAGTGCATCCTTAGCTTGGTCAATGTTGCCAGGTCTGAGGTTTACCTGCAGAATTGGGCGGGTTGTTAAGTTAAAAATATTGTCTGCAGGTTTGGCTGAAGCAGTTTTCGATGTAAAATGTAATGTAATTTTAGAATAAACTTAAAGACAGTCCTGAATGTCGGCGTCATCTCTGTGCAGCTTCTGTTTGTGTCTGTCAGAGAGAGAGGTCTGTCCATAAACTGAGCAGGAGAAACACTTGTTTGTGTCCTCTTTCTGCAGGTTGACACTCTTGCAACACATGCGTCGAAGTTGTAGTTCCCTCTTTAAAACAGTAACATAATTATTCATGTTTATTGTGTATTTAGTCTATTTTATTTGCTAATTCTTAATTTTGTGCATGCCTTTTATATATTTTGCTACTATTTTATTAATTGCTTTATGTTGCACCTTACAAAGCACTTCCTACTTTGTGAATTTTGTTCACTGACAATGGCAATAAACCCTTTTCTGATTCTGTGATAGACAACCAATCACAATGTAAAGTAAACACGACCTGATTGTGTTTATTTATACATTACTTCTGCTTTTTTAAATAGAATTTGTTTTATTTTTATCTTTATTATGTTTCAAAATCAGCTTCATTTTAGTGTGACTCTACAAAAGCCCATAGAGATAAAAATGCTAACCATTCTATAACTAATTGCCAACCGAAATTCAGTGCACTGAGCCCATTATCCTCACAAAAACAAACACAATTTACTGTTTTAAAATCATGAAAAACAGAACGCCAAACATGCCACTGCTACTGACAAAAACAACAGCTAGTCTGCTTCC
The DNA here is from genome assembly GCA_019453435.1 of Rhinogobius similis. NCBI lineage: Eukaryota > Metazoa > Chordata > Actinopteri > Gobiiformes > Gobiidae > Rhinogobius > Rhinogobius similis. The sequence continues at coordinate 10,047,245 of CM033624.1, read as the reverse complement.
AGGATCATAATCAACTAGATGCTGTTGCAATAGCTGAAGCTATTGCGAGTGACTGCGCAATTGAATTAGTGTGATGTTGGTCTGGTCCGGGATTCGAACCCACGACCTCCTTAATGGGAGGCAGAAGCTTTAGCCGCTGTGCCACCGTGCACCTGCCACAAACAGTTTAAACACCAAACTTTCCTGTAGAGGACCAACAGAAAGGCTCCCACTGTAAAAGATAGGGAAAAACTGCTCGGCAAATTATGAAAAAACTACAAAAGGTACATGTACCAAAAGTAATAGCAGACATTAGAAGACTAGGAACTATTGACAAATGCAAAAAAAATTAAAAGAATTTAAAAACTGTGGCCTGTGAAACGTGCCGAAAAAACGGAAAATACAAGAACAAATAGTGACTGCCTATGCATAGGCAGTCACTCAATAACAATGTTTTATTATTTTCAGGCAGCGCTTATCTTGGTCAAAACTAAACAAAAATGGTTTCAGCCTCGTTAAGTGTTGGACAAGGAAATAAAAATGTTCAAAATTCTTCACAAATTTGAACATAAAATACAGAAAAAGAATATAACACATGCTAATAAAGTCAGAAGATATGCCTGACGGCCTCCATCTTGGGGAAAACTGCAAGAATTTAAAAAAACGGAAACAAAAAAGCACCACAATCTTAAAATCATATCACTCTGGCCTGGAGCTAATGTCTACAGACAATTAGCCGCATTAAAACCAGGACTCCACCCAACCAGGCCTGCCCCCTCCCCGGTACCCCTCTCATTTTGTCTCCTCCGCCCCTCTCCCTCTCTCCCCCCCGGCCCTTATTGAATATGCATCACGTCATCACCCCTCCCCCCCCTCCCCTCTCACTCCACAGTCTAGCCACCTGTCTCCGCTGCCCCCCTGCACAAATGTGTGTAAAACCAAACGGGGCTCCGTCTGGACAAAAGCCGAGCCTAAACCAGGTCCAAACCGAAAAAGGATGGGAAAAAGAAGAAATAAAAAGACCTATACTCAGCAGCCTGTCATTGGTACTGTTTTGAAAGCATATGAATCAGAACTCTCCATCTCAAAACTACAATTCTACAAGATATATAAAAAAAATAAATGGGAAAAAGAAGGACATTGTTATAACTGATGAAGAATGGGAACAAAATCTCATGTTTGAAAGAATTCTGTTGGAAAAGTGTATCTTATAACAGTGTTTTTCAACCTTTTTTGAGTGACGCCACACAAGAATATTATCAAATCACAACATTTAGGAGAAAAAAAGTGGTATTTAATGTAGAAAATGCTGTCCACGCCAGTGCCACTGTGTCTGGTTCTTTAATCTTTGCCTTTTTTGAAGACTCAGGACACTCAAAAATGGCAAATTATTCACTTAAATAGATGATTTTGACATTTTTTCAAGGCACACCTGGCAATAGCGCAAGACACGCTTTTACACGGTGGTTAAAAATCGAAGTCTTATAACACCATGTCAAAGAAGTGCACATTATTCACAGGGAAATAATACTGTTTTTGGAGGAAATGTGGTGGTCAGGGGCTCATTACAATCATTTGTTTGAGAACTGCTCTAGTATTCATAATTACTCGACTGAGGGCTGCAGACGGTGTCTTCAATAACAATATTCCATTTAACTTTAACAATGCATCTTGAATGTAAAACTCCAACAGTGGAAACGACAGATGGATACCTGTGGAATGTACTTTTGGACGCAGAAACAAAAAGCAAAAATAAGGAGATAGATGACAGGGAGAGCGATTGAAAATAACATTGCACTTTAGTCAAATTGAAAGACTAACCTTTGAATATAAAAATGGACAAACATTGGTACAAAAGGGGGCATGTGCCAGACTGACTTCCTTTCTTTTTGTTTTTGTCTTTATGCCTTCTATTTTCTATTGTCTATTTGTCTTTGTTTTGTTTTATTTTATTTTGCATTACATAAAAATAATCATATTCAGAACAGGTTTAATGCTATTGAACAAAATCCACAAAGGAACTTGCTTCGACGGCGTATCATGAATGAATAATAGCACAATATAATAATTCCTAATAAAATAACACAACATAACATGGCATGCATAAAAATAAGGAGTTACTAAGACCAAATAGAATAAAATTAGACTACACACTTTGACTGAACATCCACAATAAATCAAAAAGGAATAAACAAGAACAGCTTTACTACTTCTACTTCTCTCCATACAACAGGTAGTGGACCCTCACTCACTCTCCCACACAAAGTATACACCCCTCCCCTCTGCGACCCCCCTCAAACCCCCGTCTGTGTGTGGACCCCAACGGGAGGGATCAGCAGAGAGGCAAAAGGCCAGGGGCAGCAGCCAATTAAGCCTGGGCACTGAGCCAGAGACATGCAACCCCATCAGCCCAGGCACGGACAAAGAACTCACACTTACAAGGTACACCGCTTAGAGTCTACTTCATGTTTCACATCCATTTACATTTATTTAAAATCAAATTGTTATTGAAATGAAGGGAATAATAGTGACCTGTGCATTTCATTTTATTCCATTTGAGTACAAGGTGCACTGTGTTAGTTTTCTGGTGTTTGTCTCCGGGGAGGTGTCATTGCTTTTCCTGCAGTGTTTTATAGTGTGGGGAAGCTCTCACAAGTAAGAGGCATGCAAACTAACAACAACAACAACAAAAAATCCCTTTTTACCCAGTTTATTAACCTGTTTTACCCAGTTTATTAACCTGTGGTATTGTGGCAAAATAATACATATTTACACAAATGAACTGTGCTTAACTGAAATCAAAAGCAAAAGAAAGTAACAACACAGGCAGCAGGCTACACTACACCAGCGATGCTGAACTGTTCATGTTAAAGGGGCCCACACAGACTCTACATTTAAGACCAGGCTCAAAACTCTTTGAAATAGCTTATGTTCAGGCCAGTTAGATAAATCTATAAAAACCTACAGTTTTAGCTACACTGCCCCTAGGAGCAACTCTGCTGGGGGAAGTATGGCAGCTTGAACACTGTCCTCTGGTTCTTCCTACTTTTTCTGTCAATGATATTTAAGACTCTAGCTCACTGTCCATTGCTGTTCACAATGTTTCAGACACTGCAGCAGCTGCTCCAGGGACGACCCACTGGGTTTTCTGGGGTTTCTCGATGCAGAGAAGGAGGGTCAAGGACAGGGGGCGCTCTGGGACAGTTATCCATTTTGATCAGTTCTCTTGAACATTGTTTATTTGAACTGCTTTCTACCTGTGGCCCATCGAGGCAACTGTTGTTGTGATTTGGGGCACTAAAAAAAGAAATTGAATTGAATCATTTCATTTTGAATATTAAAGGTGCTGCTTGTCTCCGTAAAGATGACATTAATTTGACAGATTAAAGACATAAATAAAGAGATTTACAATTAAAAGCAAGTGTAGACCAGACAGTTTGCCATATACAAAACAAAAGACACGAAGCAGCTAAAAATAAATAATAAATAAACATGTCTTGCAGGAAATATATTTATTGCCTTACTGTGGAACATTCAAGCAGGTGACAGACACCACCAGAAAAGCTACACATTTAATCAAAGCTCAAATATTGAAAATGTTCTTATTTTATTTCCATTAAGAAACAGACAAAAACGCAAACAAATAATAAAGTAATGAAATAAAATACAAATAAATACCACATAACATAAGTACTCATAAAAGTAAACTTTATAGTGACAGAATTCAGCCTTTACTACAGCAAAAACACTGGAGTTCATTTTAATTTGATCCCAATAATTAATAGATTAAATCGTTTCAAAAGTTATTGTTTTTTTTCACGTGCCACTTGACTATCCCTCCCTCGCACACACCCCTGTGATTATGACCTTATGGCTGACAAACAGTCCATGCATTATGTAAATTCATTGTTCACTTAGTGTCAGTCTGACAGCTTCTCTGCACAGAACTCTTGTTTTCACATCTGTATCTCCAGCTGCTGCAGCGTTAATGGGACATTTATACAGATTTCCTTCACCCCACTTACAATTTAACTTTTATATTTAATGACATGTAGCAGGCTCCGTGCAGCGTGGCAGAGTGGTTAGCCTGTCACCTGCCTGTGCATTAATCCCTCAAACTGGATTCAAACAATTTTTTTACAAACTGTGTGTACTTTTTTCTAACCAATTACTGTCTAAGAGCGCTGTAATTCTTAAGTTGTTTACTCGATTAATTGGTCGATGGTGTCTTAGTCTAACATTTTTATTAGTCAATTACTTATTTTATTCAGATTAAAAACATTTCTGTGGGACAGCAGCAAAAAGGAAAAGATATAAAATGAGTTATAACTAAAGACTTTGGAGTGAATCATGAGAATATCTGTGTTTTTAACATAAACACGCTGTTTACAGTGCTTGTTCTGGTATTTTGAGTACAGATTGCCTCAGACTTCATGGTTTTGTTTTTTTTGCCACACCCCCTTTTAGTCGACTAATCGGTCGATAGAGCAGGCCTTTAGTCGACCAAGAATTTCGTTAGTCGACTACTGTCTAAGAATTTATATTTTTATATTTATACACCGAAAATGTATTATAAAATTTGAGAATTGTTTTATTATTCACATCATTGTGGGTCCTTAAGGATTTGTTATATTTTGTTACTCGAAATTAGATATAGGCAGGAAAAAGATTAAATAACAAAAGAAAAATTAGACTGCAAAAATAAATGTTCTGATTGTTGCACAATACAAGACAAAACAACAAAATATTATAACTCAACGTTCATAGTCTTCTTTTGATACATCCACAAATTTAGGTTAATCTCCTAGTGTATTGTCCTAAAACTAAATTTATGGCTAAAACAATTTTTTTTAAAGGATCTTGAGCTTTTCTTTTGCTTCTTCAATAAAACCCTTCCCATTTCCCCCCAAATACTGCATGTCCTCTCTTTACTCTTGGGGTTCAGCTTCCTGTTGGTGACATTTTGAGGACTTAAATATTGCGCTTTAAACTGTCAATTGCTATGACAACTGCCCTCATTTTTCATCATTCAGAAACCCACAGACTGACTCTTGTTGGTATTTCAGTCTTGTGTGTTTGCGTTTTATAAGATGTTTGCTTCTTGCGACCCTGATCTTTCCTCAATAGCGGCCCCTCTGCTCACCTCCCTCTCTCAGAAGGAACCAATTCACCAGCGGCAGACATTCAGACGCACACAAACACACACACACACGGGGCTTTAACATGGCGCGCACACACGGACACGGCTGTTGTCATAGAAACGCACCGACAGAGGCTGCAGGCGGATTGATAAATGGAGATATGCAGGGATTTCCCAACAGGAGTCTGCAGTGATCGATCTCAAACAAATGTCCGTGTCTTGGTTAGGTGTATTTAAAGGGACATGTTATAAAAATCAACTTTAATAAGGTTTTCTCAGTTTTTTTTCATCATTAGTTTGCTCAAAGTTGTATTTCGATTGGTTGCTGTATGTTTGAGTAATTCTGTATTGTTCTGCAACTGATGGTCTGTGCTCAGAAAAGTCCTGTTTTCACCTACCCCCTATCCCCGCCCACATCCCTGAACTTTATTTGAATGAAGTGAATGAATGAAGACTACTTCAATGGTGATATGTAGAGTTCTAAAATATCGATAAAAACATGTAAATGACAATCTGCTGCTTGTTACGGGGAAATGTGACTATGAAGAGGCGGGGCTTGTCTGTTTTAAACAGGAAGTCAGTGGACCCGCTTTTATTATTAAGCCGTTTTAGTTCAGTTGTTTCCTTTAAACATCATATAAAGGTTTTGTTTCATTCACACATCATGGGATTCTAAATGCTATTGCTGCAAAAAATGTTCAGTTCTTTTGATTGAATATTTGTTTCAAGCTAAAGAGCAATGTTTACCATTTAACAATAATTTGACGTTTATTATTCCATATCTACTGTTACTTACAAAACAGTTGTCTGTTTTTTTTTCTCTACACGACCAACATTACAGAATACAACAACAAGTAAATCAATTTTCCTGCTGTGTATTCCATCAACACCACTTCTTTATGTTTTGTTTTGAATTGACTTCTTGCAATCAACCGCATGGTGAACCAAAGGCTCAGAATCAGATGATAACCACAAAGTAACGACAGAAAAAATCAGTACTAATTGCTATTATTGATACAGATTCAAAACAGTCAATGTCACGGTGAAGGGCGTGTCTGATGGTCGGCCGCTTCAGGCTTCAAAGACTTCTTTCAACGCTCTTCTTGTTAATAAAATATGGAACAGAGCAGAGACAGAGAGGTGGTACAGCCTGATCTTCAAGTAATTCTTTCTTCAATCATTCAAGTATCTCTGGATTTAGATGTTTCTATCTTTAATAATAATCCATTAAAGGGCATGTATCTGATTTGTATCTCTTATATTTAAACGCCTTTTACGCCATTTAATAGATTTTAAAAGCAGTGATTTGTGCAAAAAGAATGCCACTAAATGATATCGCCTATACATTTTAAAATGAAGCAAGTTATCGTTCAACATCAGAGAAAGAAACTGATAAAGTGGGCTTAATAGTTCTTTTTTTCCCTTATCTTTTTTGATTTAACAGGACATAGAAGAGAAACAAGACACAGAAAAAGAGCATTTAAACATTTCACAAAGTCCCAAATATGTAGCAATTCCATTTGGTTCAAAGTCTATTAAATTTGCCCATTTTCCAGTTGAGTCTGAAGGTAATTGTTTCCATTTGTCGAATGTCTGATTGCAAACCTGTCATAGAGAAGCGTTATCTGTGGCGGTGACTTTAACCTCCACATTCACCCTGCATTAGACGTCTCAAAGTCACAAAACACTGGTAAAACTTCACTCATTATTTAACTAGATTTTCTGCTGGCGTCATGAAAAACAGTTATATTTTTTCACAATTTCAGGCAAGTGAAGATCAAACCACTTGTTGAGGTTATATCATATGCCTCAACTGCGCAACTGCCTGAATAATAATAATAATAGGTGTATTTTAAGATAGAGTAGCTAATTTTCTGACTCATGGACTCTAAACCGTAATCCGTATTCACATGGATGAATTTGAGATCGTGTGGACAGCTTTAGAACAACTTTCTGTGAAGTGAAGTAGGGTCGATATGTCTTTTGGCTCTTTTTTCCGGGTTAGAGATCAATAAAATGCCACAGTAAAGACGGAGGTTTTATATATATAGTGCAGTAAAAACATCCAAAATCTATTTGTTGGATAAAAGGTTGCATGGCGGGGCTTAAGGCTTTTAGAACTCACTTAAAACACAAAAGGGAAATGCTCGGAAGGGATACGAGTATGAAAGGTGCGCGATATTGACAAAAATGAATATCTCGTCATTTTTTGGGAGCGTCAAAAAATGTCAATCCAACAGAAGTATGAAAGGACTTTAAAATGACCCGCAAAAATGCTGAAATATCACTTTATACCCTGATTTTTCAAGCCATTGCTTTCATTCCATTTGCATTTTACCTCAATATTCATATTTTTACTTTTGGTAAGAGCACTGGCGCACATCAACCGGCGGGTCATGAGTTCAAACCTCGCCTGGACACAGACTGTTTAACTCACAGCACGAAGCAGCCATGAATTATACAAAGGCAGAAGGGAAAAATTAAACGGGCCGCTGTATTAAGAGTAGACCAAACAATAAAAGCATTATCAATATCTGAATCGATATGTCGTGAGCCTCTGCAGACACACACCTGCCTGTTCTTTCGGCTGTAAATGCCACTAAATACCACGGCACTCAAACGTCTCCCTCTGGGCCCCTCTATCAAGACATTATACTCACTATGCGTTCACTGCGAGACAGCCGTGGTGGTGTTCAAATTCACTGCAGAACAATAAAACAATATTGTAAAAAGCTTTGGTCTGGTTCCACAAAAGATGGCTCCGGGTCACAAACAGGAATTCAATCAATGGAAGGCGGATTATAGAGTTTACTTTGGATGATCAATATTGGAGTAAGACTGATATTTGATACTGAAAAGTAGAATTATGAAAGTAGGACGCGCAAAAATGGGTTTCATATTATTGTACTAAGATTTCATATTATAAAGACAGGAAATTAACCCACGCACTGCAGATGGGGCTTCCATTTTTTGTCATTTTCCACATCAAAAGCAGACAAATACAGTAGATAGCCAACAGAAGCTTTTACAATATTAATAACACTATGTCATTCTAAGATTTATTGCTTTAAATGGGTAATAAGTATTAATAAGCTGGTGTTTTTCAATCGATTTTGAGTCACAGCACACTTTTTTGGTCTAATGATAATGATAACATTTTGGTCTAAAATATTATCAAATCACAACATTTAGGGGGAAAAGTGGTATGTATTAATGTAGCAAATGTTGTCCATGCAAGTGTCTAGTTCTTTAATTGTTGCAGTGGTATTTGTTTTGCTTTCTTTTTTGATGATGGAGTTGCTCAGGACACTTCATTATAGCAAGTTATTCAATTAAATCCGTGAACCTGAGATTTTTTCAAGGCGCACCTGGCAGTACCTCAAGGCACACATGTGTTTTACCGGCACAGTGTTTGAAAATCAAGGGTTTAGGCTACTTTCACACTCGCACATTCACCACATCAAAATCGGGACTAGACTGGGACTGAAATAAGAACAAAACCTGGAAAGAACTAAACCAGGATGAGGAAAGGACCAACCAAATCGTCGTCAAACCAGCACCAAACTAGGATCAAACCAGCACCAGACCAATATGTGCACAAACTGTCGTCAAACCAGGACCAAAACGCGACCAAACCAGTGCCAACATGTGGACAAACTGTCGTCAAACCAGGACCAAAACGGGACCAAACCAGAACCAAACCAATATGTGCACAAACTGTCGTCAAACCAGGACCAAACCAGAACCAAACCAACATGTGCACAAACTGTCGTCAAACCAGGACCAAACCAGAACCAAACCAACATGTGCACAAACTGTCGTCAAACCAGGACCAAAACGGGACCAAACCAGAACCAAACCAATATGTGCACAAACTGTCGTCAAACCAGGACCAAACCAGAACCAAACCAACATGTGCACAAACTGTCGTCAAACCAGGACCAAAACGGGACCAAACCAGAACCAAACCAATATGTGCACAAACTGTCGTCAAACCAGGACCAAACCAGAACCAAACCAACATGTGCACAAACTATCGTCAAACCAGGACCAAAATGGGACCAAACCAAGACCAAACGGACATGTGCACAAACTGTCGTCACACCAGGACCAAACCAGGACTGAACCAACATCTTCACAACCTGTTGTCAAACTAGGACCAAAACGGGACCAAACCAGGACAAAACCAGTACCAAACCAGTACTAACATGTGCCCAAACTGTCGTAAAACGAGGACCAAAGCGGGACCAAACCAGGGCCAAACCAACATGTGCACAAACTGTTGTCAAACCAGGACCAAAACGGGACCGAACCAACATCTGCACAAACTGTCGTCAAACCAGGACCAAAACGGGACCAAACCAGGACCAAACCAGTACCAACATGTGCCCAAACTGTCGTAAAACAAGGACCAAAATAGGACCAAAGCGGGACCAAACCAGGGCCAAACCAACATGTGCCCAAACTGTTGTCAAACCAGGACCAAAACGGGACACTTGTGAACGCAGCCTGAACAGACATGTCCAAAGCATCAGCAATCAGCATTTAATTTGAAAAAAGTGAGTATGATATTGTTAGATTTGAAATTTAAATTATTTTACATTATTAAACATTATTAGATCAGCACGCCAAACACAAATATGAGCACTGCGAGAAAATAAGTTGTCCAAAAACATAGTAGTGTGAGCTGCCAGTGTGGAAGTAAAGCGGCAATTAAGTGACAAAATGGCCAATGGACAAAAGGACAGAAAGTAGTTTATCATTACTGAGATGTTCCTGGATGCACTGCACCGATATGCATCACCTCCCAGATGTAAAAAAAAAATGTTTAGTAGTAAATTAATTTGGCCATAGACAAAAATATGTCCACAGAGATCGCTAGTCTCCATTAAGATATTCATACAGACAAAAAGTGGTGGTGACAACTGCTGTACTGACATTATGAATTCAACATTTGCCAAGCTTTCTTACCTTAGACGCATGACACAAACCAACTCATTTCACACTTAAACAACTTAAAATATTCACATTATATCGTAGCAGCTGACATTCTCAGTGTATGCAAACAAGTGTACACGTTTCCAAATCTATCCCTCTATTTAAAATCGGTCCACTCAATTTCCGGTTCATTTCTCAGCGTCTATATTGAGTGTGAAGTTTTGAACCCTCATATATAATAAATGTCACACAGCAGCGCTCGTCTCCCGCTCCTCCTTATCTATGTCCTTCAGCCCAGGATTTCCCATCATGCTTTGTGATGTCCTCTCCTCCCCGGCGGCCATGTTACCCACCTGTCCGTCACTCCTGGTTAGGATTATTGAGCTCTGATGCAGATAAACGGGTCTAAATGGTGAAGAGTTTCCAGTTTGTCAGTCAAAGCTGTGATTAGACTCAGAATTAACCCTGACAAGACTTTAGGGACTTGTAACTGGTCTGTTCGGATCTATTATGGAGTTAAAATTTGTTTGAGCCGTTCTCAGAGTCAATACCTACATATTTTAAATGAGGAAGGTCTCTTTTCAGTTACTGCTTCAGTGTATAAATGGATACTGGTCAGTCAATCACAAGAATAACACACTATTCATTTGAATCTGCAGAGGTGGGAGGTGTAAAAATTGATTTTAGACTACAATTTTCATAGACTCATTCCATGTTGCAGGGTCTAGATGGCAAACCCTAACCACCTGTTGTGGAAAAATGTCATGTAACCATACGCTTTATGAATTATAATGATTGGAACGATCACTTGCGTTAAGATGGACCTTGGCCTTAAAGATACATCTTCTGGGCTAATCTTAGTCTTCATCCCCTCGACCTTGTGCTGCTTTTCTGCTCACTGAACTAGTTCATACTGGCCTCCAATGTCTCCACCTTTAGGGTTTATAAGCACGTGTTTTATCATCGTTCATTCTCTCTTTGCTTCTTGGAATCATGGAGGGAAAGACCATTTTTGCCTGAGCGCATGTAATATAAACTTTTCAAATGAAAGAGCTCAGTTTCAGTTCTTTATTATTGATAGTGTATTAAGAAAATCCACAACACCACCGCTGGAATCTGACCACCAAGTGCCAACTTGGTGGTCACTGAGGGGGGGGGGGGGTTTGGAGACAATAAACTTCAAATAGCAAATTCTATTACATTTTTTATATTTTCAAACCACAACAAGAATTGAGAAATGGTGCCGCTTGGTTGTGGAGTGGATAGAAAAGTGAACAGGCTGCAGTTTTGTGCGTTCAAATCCAACTCAATTTGCTGCATTTCCTTCCCCAGTTTCATCCCCATTCCACGCTGCACTGTCTTGTCCAATAAAGTAAAGTAAAAACAGAATTGTGAAATGGCCATTAATGAGATGCGTAAAAAAGTTCACCAGGATCCTGAAAGAACACAAGATTTTTATACATACATTATTACAGAAATCCTTACAGACCACGCTGAGTTCGGCCCTAGTGACATTCTTGCATAACTTAGGATGCATTCACACCTACATTATTGACCCTGATGTAGACTTTGTTTGGTCCTGTTCCTTGTACAGCCCTGATCTAGTCCAGGTTTAGTTTCATGTTTGGCCCAATCCAATCCACCATGACTCAGAGCATTAAAACGTGTATAAATGTCTAATCTACAAACAGAGCAGGTCTCTCTCAGAATACCAGACAGTAAAAGACAGAAGCAGAGCGGGTTCAGAGGAGCAGGAGTCTGAAGGTCAGGGCTCGGACTGGCTGCTCAAACACTTTGGACTGTCAGCAGGGAGAGTTTTATGACGTGAATAAAATACAGCACAGACTTACAAATACAAGTGTTATATGCCGTGGTGATAATTGTCCAAATATGGCGTTAAACAGTAAAGTTCATTTTCTTTTCATTTTTTACCAGACTTTTCAACAAAAAGAAAAAAATATATATTAAAAGTCTGAAAGCTTGCTAGGGAATAATCAGCTTTTCGGTAACTAATGACAGATAATTCCATTTAAGCATGTTTTTGATATTGAAACGGTAAAGTTTTCAAAGCATTTTGTAGAATTTTAAGTTTTAAATCTCTGGAAAACAACTGTGAGGTTACCTGCTTAAGTGCCGTCATGTCTTAAAACTCTTAATATTCTTTTTTTTTTCAATGTGAAAAAAACCTTCTCACCCTCTACCAGAGGCCAGGGAGCTTGAGGGTTCGGCGCAGTATCTTAGCTGTTCCTAGCACTGCGCTCTTCTGGACTGAGATGTCTGATGTTCCTCCAGGGATCTGCTGTAGCCACTCCTCTAGTTTGGGGGTCACTGCCCCGAGTGCTCCCATCACCACGGGCACCACTTTGGCCTTCACCTTCCAGGCCTTCTCCAGCTGGATTTTGGAGTTGTTGTTATTGCTCCCCTCTGACCTGGCGTCCTGGCTCCCCTTGCCGTAGCATTTGTGTTGCACCTCGTCAATCTCAAGCTGTTTGTTGTTTGCTCATGCAGTTTGTGGATGTTGAAACACTGAGATACTAGTTGTTTTCGTCGTTAGCCTTGACTGTGGGTTTCGAAGCATCCATTCATCCCACATCCTTCGCATGTAACCCCTCTGACTGGGGTCACTAGAGTAGAAGCATTCCGACAGAGCCTTGTTCTCACATCTTGTTCCATTTGTCATCAAGGTGCACTGGTTCCCCTGCAACTGACGCAGACCTTGTTTGGCCGAGCGACGTCTGATCTCATGTGCTTCATTGTCACTCATCATGGTATGAGGTAGGCAGTAGCGGGAAGCGTCTGTTATATGTAGCAGCGGGTAGGTAGGTATACTCAGGTAAGAGAAACGTACTTCAAAATAATATTACTCAGGTAAAAGTACAAAGTTTTGTTCCAAGAAATGACTCAAGAAAGAGTAAAAAAGTTCTTGGACAAATTGCTACTTGAGTAATAATAATAAAACATCAAACTATAAAACTATTTTATTTATAGTTAGATGTTTGTGCAATTAGAAGGGTAAAACAATAAATAATGCATGAAATCTGTTATTTTTAAAAGATAGACTAGGTCTACAGATTCCAATTATTCATTCATTCATTCATTTTCTACCGCTTATTCCCGTTAGGAGTCGTGGGTGACTGGAGCCTATCCCAGTGACTTTGGGCCTTAGGCGGGGTACACCCTGGACAGTGACCAACTCGTCTCAGGGCTGACACAGAGAGACAGAGACATTGACAGACAACCATTCACTCTCACATTCATTCACTACGGGCAGTTTAGAGTTGTCAATTAACCTACACAGTCATGTCTTTGGACGGTGGGAGGAAGCCGGAGAACCCGGAGAGAACCCACGGTAACACGGGGAGGACATGCAGACTCCACCCAGAGAGATCGTGTGATGTTAGGGTGGTTCGGGATACGAACCCACGATGTTGGGGTGGTCCGGGATACGAACCCACGATGTTGGGGTGGTCCGGGATACGAACCCACGATGTTGGGGTGGTCCGGGATTCGAACCCACGATCTCCTTATTGAGAGGCAGAAGCTCTAGCCGCCACCGTGCAGTTAAATGTAACTGACTTCTACCCACCTCTGACTGTAACCATATATCTATTTGATGATAAAACAGATCAGCAGTCAACAGTTTTTACCTTGTTTTAAAGCAGTTTTTAAATAATAACTCTTACAAACCCTTTGGCACATAACTAATACTCACAAGCATTTGTTTTCAGCTCGGACACAGTTCTTATTTCTGGGTTGATGAGACATGAAATACAGTATTATTAGCTACAGACAATATGCAGAGGTCCAGATTTGTGAAAAAATGTCACTTTAACAATAAACTCTTTGAGGGAAAACACTAAATTTACTCATTTACAAAAATACAATGAATAATTATTATATTTATATAACTTGGATTTATATCGTGCTTTACAGGACAGACTTCTTAAAGCGCTACAGTGGAAGACTCTGAGCTGCTGTTAATGATACCATGACTGGCAATTCACTTCAATGACTCACTCAATACCTTCACCCAGCGATTTGAGTGCAGTGTCTGGCATGAACCTATCGGAGCTGGGATAAAACCCCCAACCTCGCCGTTATCAGACGACCGCTCTACCACATTTTAATTACATGCTAACGCTTACAAATTGGCAGCGCTAATACATTTTACGGTTCGAATCAAGGGCTGAACATTCAATTATTTCAATATGGCAAATCTAAAATGACATAAATCCTCCAACATGCTCCGAAGTATCGTGTTAATTCCCTGTCCTCCACTCTCTCTCTCCCTGTGTGTCAGTCCGCACTGCAGTGTCATGTTTGGAGCGGAGTAATCCCGTCTCTTGGTCCAGTTTTGGTGGAAATCCTGTTAGCTCCGCTCCGGCTCTGAGCCCATAACCTACATTCATCTGTGATAATCTGTGACAATTGGAATAGCAGAGAGGAGCAGCTCTGTGGAGAGGAGAGGGCTTTGTAATGAGAGACAATCTGATGGAGGAAAGATGTCTGTGAATGTGGGGAGAAGTGCAAAGTTTTACAGTTAAAATAAAAAAAAGTGCTGAGTCAGTTCAAACTTATCTTGTATAGAAAGATACAGTTGGCAACCTGTTATTATTTACCTTATTCCGCCCCGTCCTCTTTTGCCTCTTTTTGCCACAGATCCGCACTGTTGTTATAAATGCACTTCCGGTTTGACGAGGTTGACGACGAGCAAATGGCGAACGAGGGAAAAGTCTCTCTTTAAATATATATAAAATAGATGTGAAATGTTTAATATACACGAGCAACAACAAATCAGCAATGCACCAATTTCCAGCCTAAAAACGGTTTTGTAGTCCAAGTAGAACTTATTTTTTGTTGAGCTCGCCTGCCCCTGTAAACTACAACGGAAACAAGATGGCGGCGTCTTCAGAAACTTCCTGAACAAGGTGAATGGAATAGGGGCGTGATCTGTCGTGGGGGAAAACTGTGGGGGAAACTCAGTTGGATATCTTAACCTTTTCCCTCTTCAAATACTTTTCCTGCCGAAGTATGTCATTTCAGACACAGCTAATTCAAGTCGAGTCACTGCAAAGTCTCAACAAACGTTGTGGATCTGTTATTAGTGCGGAAAAGTAAACGGATTGTTCTGTAGATGTAAGAATAACGTAGGCGGCGCTAGCTTCGCAGTAGCATTTAGCCTGCAGTTTCCATTAGCATTCATAAATAACTAGACAAATTTGGGCCATTTGACCGCTTTATTCTTCCCCATGTCTTTGTGTATTTGAATCAGAATCAGAATCAGAAACGTTTATTGCCATTGTCAGTGATCAAAAATTCACAACAGGAACTTGCTTCGGCGTAAGGTGCAACATAAAGCAATGAATAAAATATAATAAAGTATATAAAAGAGGCATGCATAAGATTAAGAATAAAATAGACTAAAATAGATAGACCAAGACTATATACAGAAATGTACAGTTGGCTGATGTGCAAATGTGTAGTGCAAATAGACAGTTCTTATATATGTTGTTAAAGTGGCAGGTGTTCTAAAGTGTTCATGAGTCCAACGGCAGAGGGAAAGAAACTGTTCTTGTGGCGGGAGGTTCTGGTCCGGATGGACCGTAGCCTCCTGCCCGAGGGGAGGGGCTCAAATAGTCCATGTCTAGGTGAGAAGGGTCAGCTGTGATCCGACCTGCTCGTCCCCGAGTCCTGGAGACGTACAGGTCCTGGACAGATGGAAGGCTGCAGCCGATCACCTTCTCAGCAGAGCGCACATGATATCACTCCTAACCTCTGCATTGTCTCTTGTATTTGTTGATCACTAGATGCTCTAACACATTAAAATGAATGGACCCACCAGAAAATGGGCTGTATTTTTGCATGTTTTGCCTGAGGACAGATATATTGTAAATGCAGCTCTTCGGGTCAAAATGAGACAGTGCCTGAAAAGCGCTAATAAACTGAATAATTAGCATTGCTCAGAATGCATTAGGTGAGTGAAAATACGTTTGGACTGCTGCAAACTGTTTAAAATGAACAGTTTTTCACATTTAAAGAAGGTAAGATTCAGGTACAGCCCCTTTAAATGGGTGGGTCAGATAGCCTTTGTCTTACATTTTGAAGTTTAATAGCCCGTTTTAGGTTTTGTTGAGTCCTCTGTTTTGTTTTGTTTCATTCTTTTTACTGCTAAACTGCCATGTTTGTTTTGACACAAATGGACCGTGCATTTCTCTGATTGGTAATCTGCCTGTCAAAATGAAACAATGGTGAGACAAGTGATAACGATGAGACAAGGAACAGGGAGCAACAACCTGTAAAAAAGGCTGATTGCTGATTTGTATTTTATTTATTTATTTATTTTATTTATTTATTTATTTAAAACAAGGACAGTGCACAGATAACATTAAACTCAATGAGAAGAGATGCTCTGCGCCAGATTTAGCCACAAGCTACTTTCCATCTGTAGGGAAGGGACAAGACACAGTTCCCATAAGACGACACAAGACACAAGCAAAGTTAACCTTTTTTTGTCCAAGGAAAATGTAAACACATGGAAACATATAAAATTCATAAAACATAAAAACTAATGGGATTATTGTCATTCTAAATGTTCTGGGGTCAGTACAAAAAAAATGTTACATACGCAAGTTCTCACACTTTCTATCTATAAAAAGACAACCTGACGTAAAAGTGAGTAGTCTGGTCCAAAAAATATAAAAAAGTGAGCAAGTTTTAGGAGGTTTGTGGAAGTTTTGTCCGTACATTCACTTTAGTAAGAATTCTACATACAGTTTTATAAATGGGACTCCTAAATTGTTTACATTTCCACAAAACCTTTACAATTAAAAAATAACAATCTACGGTCATGGGAAATTGGAGACATGACACGGATCTGGACAAATAACATCTTTGCAAAGTACTATAATACTTAATTAGATGCAGACGTACAGCAAACTGTACTGCCATGCCTCCATACTTCCTTAAATTCTCGGTCTCTAGCCCTTGCAGCCTCAAGAACCATCTCCAGACCAGGCAAACCACCCACAATGCACCACTGTCTCCAGGCCTGCATCTGCCTTGCTGTATCCAGACATTTCCATAATGAGATCTGAGTATCAGGAAGAAGATCTGCCGGTTTAGCCGCGCACAAATTCGTGTAAAATTGGCCCTGTGGCATAAGGCTGTACTATGGTAATCCCATGAATCATATGCAGATAGATAACATACTCTGGCTATAGGCCTCTACAATCTCTGTACGCACAATTGAGATATTCTGTGCCGTAATCTAATATTGCGACAAATGCAGAAATTAATTATTAAAAGGTTTGGTGAAGGCGGCAAGTGATGATAATTGGACTCCTACAGTAATTTACACTAAAGAACAGGTTTAATAGTGTAAAATTTGCACACTGTTCATTTGCTGGGTGCTGTGACTTAGTTTAGAGGTGTTTTGTCAAATGATAGACTACTTGTTCATGAGCTGAAAAAGTCTGGATATATTAACACAGTGCAAATAGTTAAAGAGGTTTTGACTGGTTTAGACTGATTATTATAACTTTGTGCTTAGACAATTAGGACCCTTTGGTTTGCACTGGTAATTAACTTGTTGTTGAAATAAGAATGAACGACTTTTGAAAAACAGTCAGCAGTTTTTAATTGACAAAATCCATAAATTATGCAGTATTTGATGCTGTTGGATTGCTTTACCCTTATTAGAACCAGTCCAGTATATATTGTTATATATAAGTGGCTTTCATTTAGTTGATTTAAAGACCTTTATTTAACCAGGAAACCCCCTTGAGATGTATCTCTTATAGGGTTGTTCTAGCACCAGAGGGGACCGTATTGTACAGGTTTTTAGTGTAGGAGGCTGAATGCTAATTATGATGATGCTACTGTTCCACATTTAATTCACCTGAAGTGTTCACTAAATGCTCAATGATAGCATAATAATAGGAGCACTGCATTTGGCCATTACTAATTATTTTCTATTTATTAACCTTTATTTAACAAAGTGGGAAAAACTGCAGCACATGTTTGCTCAAAACAAAAAACATAGTAAGAGATGAAAACAGGATTGCCTTCAAAAACACAGATAATGTTCATAAGATACTGGCTCTTTGTTTATTAAAGGAGCGCTCATGCAACTTAAATGTATTCCAAGCTGTGGGAGCAGCATAACTGAAGGCTCGCTCCCCCAAATCATTCCACACTCGAGGGACAGTGGGTTAGTTTACCGTTAACTCGCTACACTGTGTCCTTCGGCCGACCGGAGAAGACTTGGTTGCCAGTCTGTGCCAACAATAACTATATCCTCAGGTGTATGAAGTGTCTGGCCCATTGGAGGACAATGACAGCATGCACTGGTCAGAGCTGCACTGAACTGTCAGCCTTCTGGTTATAAAACACAACCTGAGTGTTACTGAATGTTACCACACAGACCAAACTATGTAAATCCACTGCATGTAAGCACTGATGAGTCCGGCTGATGTCACCTCCATCCCGTATTCATGAAACAGCACTTCGCGGCATATTGATCATGTATAATTCAGTCGATGTTCAAGTCATGTGTGCTCCTCTGAGTCAGACCAGAACTGACACAAACAGACTGTGCGCTATAACAGGTAAAATCTATCAACTACTGTATGTTACTGTAAAAACCTCTCCTCTTTCACCTCCCTCTAGACCTACTGATTTCTGGCAACTTTAACCTCATCATCGTTTTACCCATACACTCACTAATTCCTCCTCTGTTCATCATCATCATCTGAACACATTCGACTTTCTCTCCAAAAACGTGAGGTGCCTCAGTGATAAACTCATGTTCATTCTCTTCTGCATCCTGTCTCAAAACAAGCTCTCTTGGAGAAACGCTTAATTGCATTTTTCTGGCAGATATTGTGATTTGATTTGCAGTTTATGTTTTAAGATAACAATTCCGTTGCAGCGCGCATAATAAACTCCAGAAGCATAAACTTTTGGGAGGAGATTGAAATACGAACTGCCAAACTAATACGAGAATCGCACACATTTCAGAACATATTTCTAAAGGTCTAAACAACAGTGCTGACAAGTTGTATACATAATAAGAATAGTGTAATTTATTCTGATAAGGATATTATATTATAAATAATTGCAACCTTTGTGATTCACTATTCAAGACTGTTCAGATTGTGATTTTGATTCAATTGTATTTATCTTGTACCCCTTCTTCTGGATATGAAAAATAAACTGCGGTTTTGTGTGATAATATGAGAGAGTGCATTGCAGATCCGTTCTTTAATCCATCAGCTTCGTCCACACATACCTGTACATTCTTTCAATTACAAATCCCTTGGTTGCCAGGCACTTGCTGTTAGATCCGCCGTTCCTATCTCTTCTTTATCATTCCGATCATGTCCCTTGTTCTTGTCCAACTTGACCTTGTCTCCTGTCTGAACACATTAGATCACAGATGTCAATAGTCCCAAAATGGAAGATGTCCCACTCTGCTGTTAAAGACACCGGAGTGTATCTTGTTCAAATAAAGATGGATAGTCCTTTCAGTTTGGAGATGTCAGGGTCAGTGAGAAATGAGTTTTACAACTTCAAAATCGCTTTGAAAAAATGTTATAGAAGGAATTTACATAATGACATGCCATATATTATGTCAAGGTCTTAATAGTAATAGTAATACCTTAGCGTAAGATCTAATCATTGGTACTAGAAATAAGTAATGGTAGTAGTAGTAGAACGAGGAGTTAGTTAAAGTAGTAGTGGTAGTTGTAGTAGGAAGTAGAACTTAGTAGTAATACCCAAGTGCAAATTCTTTATAAATTGTGGTGGTATTAATAGTATTGTATTAGCAGCAGCAGTAGTAGCAGTAGTAGTAATAGTAGTATTAGTAGTAGTAGAAGTGGTAGAGGTAGTACTGGTAGAAGTAGTAGTGGTAGTAATAGTAGTATAACAGGGTTGTCTAGATTGTTAGTTTAATAGATAATTATGCTTATTCAGGTCCCAATATAATCGTAAGAGCTAAAAATGGTTACAATTTTAGAAGCAAAATTAAGTAATTTCAGTTAAATCTGTGCTCCAAAAAAAGAACACGTGAATATAAAATGTTTATATTGCCATAAAGAAAGTTTGATGTCTTAACACTGGTCATTAGTAGTTTTAGTAATAGTACATGTAGTAATAATAACACATCAGTACAAGTTCCTTACAGACTCTAAACCATGGTACTGCTGTGGAGATTATGTGTAAAAAGGGCTGAGTGAGTGAATGTATTAAAAGGATCATTTAAAAACATTATTAGTGAGTGCTTGTAAAAGATCAATGTAATTATAAAATGTTTAGTCCCTGTGGGCTTATTTTCCACAATTACCAAGTACAGCAGAGAATGGCCTTGAAAAAAGGTAGGCCGGGGAAAAGAGAAAAAAAATCCATGTATTTTTCTTATTCATTAAATGACTCATAATAAGTGTATAGAAGGAAATTGTGAGGGCACTGCAGTGTTAACCTCTATATGCAGTCGCTATGTGCACTGTGGGACAGTGCGTGAGAGAGAGAGGGGGAGAGAGAGAGAGAGAGGGAGAGGGAGAGAGGGAGAGCGGGTCGGGCAAGATAGGAGGTGAGTGAAAGAGGGAGAGAGAGAGGAGATTACTCATGGGACAGAGGAATGGATGACGTCACTTACTGGATCTAACCAGCGCTTTATGAGGTTACCATTTAACACTAATAAAGCATGAGCAAAGACATAATTCATAATGAAAAAAAATTGTTTATTTAGAAAGATTAACGTTTATAATGTCTCAGTTTATGCAGAAGTTAAGGTTAAAGCAAGTAGTTACAAAGCCTGAATCATTGGTTAATTATGAATCAAGATTTTCTAAAGTCTTACCTTTGTCTCACACATCTAATCTGCACTGTAATTGTATAAATATCTTATTATACAGTATTTACAACATCATCATTCTCAGAAAAAAAAAATCATATTCTTATCAAAATACAACTTAATGGATTTAATACAAAATGGTTTTCTTGATGTATTTCGGATAGCATTAATTAAGCTTGATTAGATTGAAATAGGATAGTGTATTTTTTACTTTTTTCTTAAATATTGCTCTTGCAATACACAGATATTGTGAATCACGTCATTGTAAGCAACATTCACATTTGTGGTGTATGAAACATGTTTATTCTGTTAAGCCTGAGGATATGTGCCACAGATGACCCGCTGTTGACTCCACATGACTCTGAGTTTATCATTCAGATCACATTCCCGCTCTCGTCTGACACATGTTACAAACATGAATTAAAAAGTTGTAAAATATGTCCAGTGCTGTAAACTAATATAGATTAATAAAGGAGCGTTTATAGTGTGTTCTCCACATTATGCGCCTATTAGCTTAAATTACATAGAGGCATTTACCTGTATAATAGCCACCTTTGGGATTTGCTAATTGCAGCAACTTACATTTTAAGTTTGATTAATAATAAAACAGGGATGTACTGTATTTCATCAAACATGTTTACACCATTGGTTTACACGCAGATTGTTCCTATGGAGTAGACAGGTAGCCGTGGAGAGAATCATATTTGATTAAAAATATAGGCCTATAAAACCATGTAGCTGATAAATTGTATGTATGTATTTAATCCTGTTTCTTCTAAATTCTTATCATATTTGGAAAAGTCCTGGTTTGGACCAACTACTGACTTTGTCCTGGATTGTACTCAGTTTTATTAGGTCCAATATTGGTTCAGTCCAGGTTTAGACCTGATTCAGGTCTGCTTTAGACCTGCAGTTCTGGCTCCCAGTTAGGATTCCAGTGTACACCAGGTTGTTCAGGTTGTGGCTACATCATATTTCATGAAGCCTACCTGTAGAGCAGCGTTTTTCAATCTTTTCTGAGTCGCGGCACATTTTTTGACTGAAAAGATACCACGGCACACCACCTAGTGAGACATTAACAAATCAGACCTACTAAGTGAAAGAAATGTGGTATGTAGAGTGGCAAATAATGTCTGGTTCTTTAAATTTAAAAATGGAGATTGTCTTGCTTACATTTTTGGTACGAAAGTTTGCTGCGCAAACTCTGACGTTGTAAAGTATTCAAACAAACCCATATATGAATCTGTCAACTCAAATTGGACATTTCTTCAAGGCACACCTGACAATCCCTCAAGGCACACTACTGTTCCCTGGCACACTGGTTGAAAATCAAGGCTGTAGAGAATATTTCCTGAAGATGACAGGGATGACCCTGTGATTGCTTCTTCCTCTCACATCCTTCCTTCAGAGCCAGGGTGACGTCACTTTGAGTGCCTCTCCACCTGTGCCTATTCAGCCTATTCACTTCTAACCAATGCCCCTTCAACACAAAATAATCACAGTAATGGAACGAATAATTTTACTTTGTACATTACATTTTATGAACAATGAGTGTGCGTTTTCTTTCCACTTAACCGATTGAACCTACTCACGCCGGCTTTCCTTTTGCATAAATCACTATCTAATGCGATTCCAAGCTGTTTTAATTCACTTTTCTATCTCTAAAGCTGCCAGATTGAACGCTGGGTGTGATTTTTCTTGAAGATGACCCGGCTGATGACGCTCTGATTGTGCGAGGCTTTCCCCCTTTCGGACGTACCCAGAGCCAGCCCAGCATCCATCCATTAACGCGAGGCGGAGGACGGTACGCGGGCCGGGGGGAGGGGCGTGCGCCGAGTGGATGTGCGCGGATTGATAGTAGCTGTGTGTGTGCCACCACCACCGCCGCGTAGAGGAGCGGCTGTGCGAGGCGTTCAGTCAGAGCCAGGAGAGGCGAGGTGGAGCGGCGCGTGTGTGCTACAGCCAGCGAGCCATGTTGGATAGGACCACCACGGACCCTGCTCCTAGCGCCGCGGAGCCCAGCAGGTAGATGCGCACTCTCCAGGCTGACGCAGAGACGTGGGAGCCTGGGGGAAGGAGTCGGGCGGTGCCGCTGGAGCTGGAAGAGTTGGAAGTGCTGCAAGTGGACACCTAGCATCGGTTAACACAGGGAGATACAGACACGAGCTAAAGACGGACAGAGAAGCGGCGAGCACGGGGGGCTAAATGGCTTCTCCGCTGCCGACTTTCATCCCGCCTTTGCCGGTAACATTTCTACTGCTACACCTGCTCCTTATCACGCCATTGTTCGCGGGGAAGGATGTAACTGCGCGGAGATGGGGAGGAGAAGACGCCGGTGGAAGGAGCCGGCAACGTGAGGGAGAACCGGGAGCGACGTTGGGGGGATGCGAGGAGAAGCTACGCCCAGGCAGGTGCACCTCAGAGCGGACACACAGAGAGGGATGCCCCGCGGCGTGGGGGCACAACTGCGGGTCAAAGAGCGGCGTTGTGTCAGCTTTTTCACATTTAGAGCCACTTTTACTTTCCCCAGACACAGTACAAAGGACGTACCGCCGGCCACACCTCGCTACAGGCTGGGTGCGCGCCTCTGAACCGTGCACGGCACCCGGAAGTGATGTGCACCAAAGGGCTCGTGAGGTGAACAGGCCTCCCCGAAAAGGAGAGCTCTCCCCCGGATTCACCGGCTCACCTTTTGGCCTCTTTCCAGACGTTTCCTCTTGTTGCTCCCGCCACGGATTCTCCCCACTTTTACCCCCAAACCACACTTCAAAATGGGATTACAAATGTCTAAACGTGACCCCACTCTTCTTGAGCTGTACCCACGCAGTTTTTTTCTCTGCAAAATGGGGTTCAAGACATGTGGACAGCGAGGGAAATGCTCTTAATTGTTCGCATTTTGGCACGCACAATGCTATCGATTTTAGCAGCATGGCAGGGGGTGTTGATGGCTTTTTGAAGGGGGGGCCTGGCAGAAGAAGGGGGCCACTAAGAGAAAGGGGGGCCAGCAGAAAGGATGAGACTGGGTGTTTCAAAAAAGCTTGTAATGCCAGAATTGTGGAAAGAAACAGGGCAAAAGGAAGAGTACAACATGTCTGTGGGGATTTGAATTTATCTAATTATCCGGGTAATGGTTTGGAAGCTGAAAATGAGCAGAGCAGCGAGGATAGAGAGGTGGCTAGTTGTTGCTTGAAGAGGACAGTATTGGGGGGTGGATGTTTAGCAGAGTTTATGGTCCCCAGGGGAGATATTGCATTGAGGGATATCCCCATCCAATTTACGAAAGAGAACCCTGCTCTCAGCATCACAAAAGACATGCATAGTCAAAGTGAAAGTGATGATTCGAGATCCAATTTATCAGTTACGGAAGAGACAACTCCAGAGCAAAAAACAGACAGTGACTCAGAGCTTTTCCCGGCATCTTCGCAGCTTGAGAGAAGTGTTAAGTCAGCGCTAGCACTGAGATTTTCCACTGGCATGGGAATTAACAGAACAAAAGCGCATAGATACAATGTAGATCAATTTGGTAAGACAAACATTTCAAATGTTTTTGTGCCAGTTCAACTGAACAGTATAAGTCGTAATAGCACTATAGTAAATGTAAAATTAGGAGTCATAGATGAGACCGAATTGAATATTGTAAAATCTGATGTTCAGTCAGTCTTTATGTTTGGCCAATATAATCTTAACAGTAATAATAACATTGAAAATGGGAAATATGATAAACTGGCAAACAATAAAATACATGAAATTGAGAACCAAGCAGTAACACTGGATTTTAAACTAAATAGTCAAAATTTTAGATTGGAAAAAAATGCTGTACCAAGTGTCTTCATGTGGAACCAGTACAATACAAATACTAATAATAACAATGATTTAAATGATCAATTAAAGCCTGGGAAGCAAGCAGTGCCATTGGATTCTATGGAAGGTGCGAGACAGCCAGTGAGGCAGCAGATGGGAGCTACACAGTGGAGGGAGGGACAGTGCACTGAGGGGTCCGCGGCTGGTGCTGAGGCTGCTGGGGTGGAGAAATTACAGGTGGGGGAGGGCTGCAAGCAAAAGGCGGAAAGACGAATAACAAAGGCAGAGCGAGTGAGGGGAGCGAGAGGAGGTGTGGGTCGGGATAGGGGTGACTTTATTGCAGCAGGGAGGGTGGAGGAAGTGTCTGGGGAGCAGCAGCAGAGGCATGGTTCAAGGGGAGAGCGCAGTGTGGAAGGGTTCATGTTAGAATCAGATGATGGAGATTCTAATGATAGGGTTAGGATACGGCGTGCTGCGAACAAACACCCCCATTTTCCGCAATACAACTACCAAGTCCAAGTGCCGGAAAACCAACCAGCAGGGACATCAGTGATGATCATGACCGCTTCTGATCCGGATCCAGGAGAAGCAGGGAAAGTTACCTACAGCATGGCGCCACTAATGAACAGTCGATCATCTGACTACTTCAACATCCATTCAGAAACAGGACTAATTACGACAACACAGAATTTAGACAGAGAGCACATGGATTTGCATTATTTTCGAATCACAGCAACGGATTTTGGGATTCCAAGGCTATCCGGCACTACTATGGTTGCGATAACTGTGGCAGATCGGAACGACCACTCACCAATCTTTGAGCAAAACGAATACAGGGAAACAATACGAGAGAATGTAGAGGAGGGGTATCCAATTTTACAGCTAAGAGCAACAGATATGGACTCGCCAGCTAACGCTAACATACGCTACCGTTTTGTGGGTGAGTCGGCAGCAATGGCAAGAGCTGCTTTTGAAATAGATCCACGCTCTGGGCTTATTACAACCCGAGGTGCGGTGGATAGAGAAACAAGCGAGCATTATACACTTGAAGTCGAAGCTAGTGACCAAGGAAAGGAACCCAGTCCACGCTCCTCAACAGTTAAAGTTTATATATCTGTTCTGGATGAAAATGACAATGTACCTCAGTTTAGTGAAAAGCGTTACGTGGTTGCAGTTAAAGAAGATGTGCGCCCTCATTCTGAAATACTCAAAGTCAGTGCTACAGATCGAGACAAAGATAGCAATGCTGCTGTCCACTACAACATAATAAGCGGGAATAGCCGTGGACAGTTTTCAATTGATAGTGTGACGGGTGAAATCCAAGTCGTAGCGCCTTTGGATTACGAATCTGAACGGGAATACACTTTGAGAGTACGTGCCCAAGACAATGGACGTCCTCCACTTTCGAACAACACAGGAATAGTCAGCGTACAAGTCACAGATGTTAACGATAATCCACCCATATTTGTGTCAACTCCGTTCCAGGCATCTGTGCTGGAAAGTTCCCCAATCGGAAGTTCAATTCTTCATATCCAAGCCATTGATACAGATTCTGGAGACAATGCTAGGCTAGAGTACAGGCTAACAGGAACCAGCACCGACACGCCTTTTGTCATCAACGCCGCAACAGGTTGGGTAACCGTCAAAAAGAATCTTGATCGTGAATCCGTTGAGCATTATTTTTTTGGAGTAGAAGCTAGAGATTATGGCATGCCACCCCTATCAGCTACAGCAAGCGTTACAATTACAGTGATGGACGTTAACGACAACAGACCAGAATTTTTGCAAAAAGAATACTATGCACGACTAAACGAAGATGCTGTGGTGGGAACAAGCGTTGTAACTGTAACAGCAGTAGATCGTGATGTAAATAGTGCAGTTACATACCAAATCACAGGTGGTAACACAAGAAACCGTTTCGCAATTAGCACAGCAGGTGGTGCCGGACTGTTGTCTTTGGCTTTACCTTTGGACTACAAACAAGAAAGACGTTATGTTTTGACCGTAACTGCTTCAGATCGAACTTTACATGACACTTGCCAAGTTCATATCAACATTACAGATGCTAATACTCACAGACCCGTTTTTCAAAGTGCACATTATTCTGTTAGCGTAAATGAAGATCGGCCACCCGGTAGCACTGTTGTTGTCATCAGTGCAACAGACGATGATGTTGGTGAGAACGCAAGAATTACATATTACCTTGATGACAATATACCTCAATTTCGAATAGACCCCGCCACAGGGGCTATCACCCTCCAAGCTGAACTAGATTATGAAGATCAAATGACTTATACATTAGCTATTACTGCTAAAGACAATGGAATTCCACAAAAATCAGACACTACTTATGTCGAAGTCAATGTAAATGACGTTAACGACAATGCACCTCAATTCTTAAGCCCGCGATATCAAGGAACAGTTACTGAGGATGCTCCACCTTTTACAAGCGTGCTGCAGATTTCTGCTACAGATCGAGACGCACATGCTAATGGTAGAGTCCAATACACCTTCCAGAATGGAGAAGACGGAGATGGTGACTTTACAATTGAGCCTACATCTGGTATTGTGCGAACTGTGCGACGCTTGGACAGAGAAAGCGTTCCGTTTTACGAACTCACTGCTTACGCTGTAGATCGCGGGGTCCCTCCTCAACGCACCCCTGTTCACATCCAAGTAACTGTCCTAGATGTTAATGACAACGCTCCTGTTTTTCCTGCGGATGATTTTGAAGTTTTGGTGAAAGAAAATAGCGCTGTTGGTTCTGTTGTGGCGCAGATCACAGCAACAGACCCAGATGAAGGCGCAAATGCTCAAATTATGTACCAAATTGTGGAAGGCAACATCCCAGAAATCTTTCAAATGGACATTTTTTCAGGCGAGCTCACCTCTCTTATTGATTTGGATTATGAGACCAAAAATGAATACGTGATTGTTGTCCAAGCCACCTCTGCCCCTCTAGTGAGCAGAGCCACTGTTCGCATCAAATTGGTCGACCAAAACGACAACTACCCAACTTTGCAAAACTTCCAGATTATCTTCAATAACTTTGTCTCAAATCGCTCCAATAGTTTTCCAAGCGGAGTAATCGGCAGAGTGCCAGCCCATGATCCAGATGTTTCGGACAGGCTTTACTTCACCTTCGACACCGGAAACGAGTTGCATCTTCTGCTGCTGAATCACACAAGCGGGGAAATTCGATTGAGCCGGAAACTGGACAACAATCGAGCGCTGGTGGCACCGATGATGATCACAGTGACAGGTAAGAGCAGAGGATGGTGAGTGATGAATTGATGTGTTCCATTTGCCTGAAGGGTTTGTCCGTGTGTGACCGATGCAGCGAAATTTGAGGATGTAATGTCAGTGGAGAGGAAACAGGTCTGAGTGCTTTTTTAGATTTTTTTAATGCTTCTGCTGCAGGAAATAAATTGGGCTTTGTTTGGTGGATATTTTTGTTCTCGTTGCCTTTTCCTATTCGTTCTGTTTTACATGTCAAGATTAAAGACATACGTATTTTTGATATTAATGACTTGGTTTAGTCTGGTTCTGGTTCAGCCCTGGTTTTGTCAATATTATTTTAAAATTCATGAATAGTTGCAGTATTATACGATATTAACATTTTCTACTTCAATGTAATGCAACTGTTTTTCTTGCACATATCTGTTTCTTGCGCATGAAATGTGCTCTTCTTGTTTTTATTCTTGGTTCAGTCTATTGATGATTAAGGTCTTTCATAATTTCTTTACTTAGTTCTGGCTTTATCCCCCAACATGAGTCAGAAATGTTGCCAAGATATTTGATATTACCTACAAAAAGATTTTAACTGTGGATTGAACTGAAATGCAACAGCTTTTGATTAAGGCATCCATTACCTGTGTGTGTGCGACTGGTGCTAATTGAGCTGTAATTATAGACTATGCATTTGCTTTGTCTCTTACGGAGTGTGAGGCAATTTAACAGGGTGTTATACACAGTCACTAAATGAGTAAGTGCAGTGTTAGTGATGTTATTCTGTCAACTGTACTCTTAGATTCTTGCTTCTTTTGGCCCCGCTGATAAAATTTATTCTGGGAACATTAAGTTATTACTATTATTTATGGGTTCTCGTTAGGGCTGGCCAATATGGTGAAAACTGTCATTTGACTCCTGTGACAATCAGCTTTTTTGGCAAAATCCCCACATTGTGATTGACAACTTTTTTATCTGCAAGATGCTTTTTACCTGCCATGGTCAGCTTTTGCAATATTCTGAGTGAGTGAGGATTCTGTACAGAGAATTCAACAAAGTGTTAACTTTCAGAAGAAGCATATTACTAAGTCATCAGTTCTCTCTTAACGCACTATAAAGATTTTACATGAAACGTGATTAAAATCAAAATCGTGATCTGACTCCTAGAAAATGGTGATGTAAATAATTTGGCATACCACTTGTTCTAATACATCTGTCAGACTTTGTACATATTCTATTGGCAATAGGCATCTACTCTTAATCTTTATATATATATATATATATATATATATATATATATATATATATATATATATATATATATATATATATATATATATATATATATATATATGTTGAAAAAGATAGCATTTTCTCAGTGGTTAAAGAGGGCTAGTGTAACATGACTAATGGTGGTAATTGTGTCGATTGTAGGACTCAGCAGTTTAGCTCTTTGTGAAGGTTGGTTTAAGGGCCAATAGAAGTACACCATGGATGAAGAATACATAGATTACAGTTTGGATAAAGGCCAAACGAAGCATTTAGTGATGAGTAATTTCATTTTTTATATGCAGCATTGATTCTACGTGCAAATGGTTTTATATGGTGATTTCTAATCTTCAGTCCAGTTGAGAGAGAGTTACAAAATCAAAAAGATTTTGATTATTAAAAGACAAGCAGTTTAACCAACTTGCACACAGAAAATAATCACAATGATAACTGTTCCAGAGCATTCTTTGTCCCTGGACCCTCCTTTTCAGCATGGAAAAACTACAGACAATCTTGAGGGAAAAACAGAAACCTTGATGAGAACCACAGTGAAGGAGTGATCCACTCCTGTGGACTGTTGGACGGGCTGTAGATGTGACTACTTTTTTTCAAGCGTATCTCAAGGATTTATCGATACTACTCTTTATGATGCTGCTTATCGATTGGATATTTAATGGTTCTCTTATTGGTACTTTTACATCACATAAATAAATAAAAAACTTTAAAAAGTAGTCGAGAATAATTAATTTCTCCACTCATTTATGCTTGATTTATTTTAAACTTTCTAATAAAAAGCCCAATATGCCTTTTTAACTAACAAACTACTACCAACTAGTTGAAACTTTTTAAAAGGTTTAAAAGTTTTAAAAAGGCTTACAATTTAGGACATTGCAGTAGCAGCTGTATTCCAGACAGGTTAAATAAATGGCAAACACATTTCAATGTTGTTTCTCTTGGTGCTTATAACTGACAGAACAGAGTGACACCGTGATCACCTAACTTTGATGTGTCAGATTACACGTCACAGGGCATAAACGCCATCCGTGCGCGGCGCCTCACTGACTCCTTTCGTCCCGTGCACGCGACCTGCCGGCCCCGCTCCAAACGCCTGGCGGCATTGGACCGTTCACTCCGCATGTGTTTCTGAACCGGGCCAGCACAAACAGAGAGATGCAAACGCCGAAATGATAAGAGGCCGCGTGTGGCGCACAGTGTGCGCATATTTTGCTGCTCATACAGTATTTGACCGTGTGTGACATTTGCGTGACTCTAGCACTGGATCTTATTAATCCAGTGGACCGTTAAGATGAGACACCGGTGAAACCGGGTCTTGGTACCCATCCCTACGCAAGGGTAATCTTATCTAAGTCTAAGGCTTCTAGCAAAATGAGAATTGATAAATTTACTATTTGTCTTGTGCACAACTATCCAGGGACTTCAGATGGAGAGTAGCTCTTTGCCAAATCTGGTGCAAAGCCTCTCTTTTAATAGGTTGTTGTGTCCATCTCCAGTCCATCTACCACAGCACACCATCACAACTAGACTTTTCATAACCAAGATGTGGTATATAACGAGGCAAATAATGTCTGTTCCTTTGTCGGATTCTTTAAAATGGTGATTGTTTTCGTTTTCTTTTTTGGTATTGAAGTGTGTGCAGGACTTTCCAAAATGATAATTTATTCAAAAAAATTATTTTGTAAATCTGTAAACTCAAATTGAACATTTTTTAAGGCACACCTAGCAAAGCCTCAAGGCACACTAGTTTTGCCCAGCTGGTTGAAAGTCAAAGACCTAGACTTCCGGTTTCTTGCCTGACCAGCCAGTCCTACAGTCTGTTCAAATCCACTTGCAATGGTCCAACCACAGCGCCTAATTTGTGGCATGTGTCTCTCAAATGTGAACGACATTTCGGCTGAATATACGCTTGTTGGTGCTGCAGAAATTTACTGTCAGTGTTTGTTTAAACACTAATGAATGATACGTTTCTCTGGTTAATTTGCCTGTCAATCACGCTCATTTGAAATCGCCAAGACGGGACGTGGCTCCAGACCAAAACATCTTTATAAAGTTTTGTCAAAGCGTGTGGTCTTGGCTGGTCAGGCCAGACTCCTTGCCACTGCCCCATAGTTTGATGAGTTGACTGATTTTTATACAATTTAATCTAAATCCTAAATATTTTTCTATAACTTTGCACCTTTTTTGCAATTGTGTAAAAAATCAATTCAATTGAAATAAAAATATTTTGGCCGCAGGAATTTTGGAACTGGAACTTTTTAGACCCAGATACAGCACCTCCCTTCAAAGCCAAACCACCTCTTTTCTTGTCTTGTATCCATGCACTTTGCAATTGGTTCTACTTTGTTTACACTGTGTTTCCAATTGGGACATTTGTGTTTCTTTCTGATCAAAGCTAGCGTCGACAGAATCAGGATTTTGAACGTGGTTTTGTTTCTTTGAAGGCTTTGAGTGCTGCTTGTGCTCACTAACTGAGTTTAATGGAAGCGGCTGGGGAGAGGCTGACCCGCTGGCCCATTTATCTGCTTTGTGCTCACAACACAGGAGAATATATGCACTCCGGAGTCACTTAAAAGGCTGCTGGGCTTTTGTCTGGTACAAGCCACAGTGTTCAAATAGTGACGGCGCTGGTAGGGTTAATGCAGTTGTGGGCAAACGTGCATTTAAATTGGGTCCTTGAATCCAGAAATCTATATCCTGCATTATATTTTTGCTTCTGTGTGCTCCTCTGATCCTCTTACTTTAACATTACCAAGTTGTGTTAGAGAATTAAATGCCTGTACATAGCGTTATATGTGCTCTTTGTGTCTAGCCTCTCTTTTTCTGGATCAGACTTGAATTCATTTCCTGTTGTGTTGGCGGCTGAGGTCTGCTTGTGGCAGAAGAATATGACAGTGATGAGATTATCATAAACACATGGATCCTGGAGCTGTCACTGAGCCCGCTCCAGTCTTATCTATATCTGCTACAACATATTGTCTCCTTCTCTTTCTTCAAATGGGAATTATAGGATTTAACTTTCCTGTGTGGTTATTTTGAATTATTCAGACATACTGTTTATTATATGTTTGTATTTATATTTAGTAGGTAAAGTACAATCTTCTATTCATATTTCAGTAGACAGTAGACAATGTTGTCTGAGATAATATTGCTGGCATATTGTCAAATGTATTTGATAAGTAAAATGATTCAAGTTGATCATTTATCTGGGCTGCACAATTGTAGGGGGCAAGATAATTGTATTTTTAGTGCTGAAACAAGTTAATCAACTGAAATAATCATCATCTAATTTAGTAACTGACTAGTTGTTATTTGAAGTATACACAGACTCTGAAGTATGCCATGTGCTGAGAGAAGTTTTATGACTCACACAGAGATTACTCTAAAATGACACAAGGAGTGTGTAAAAAAAACAACATTTAGTTGTATATACTGTATACGCCATGAAAATCTTCTCAAGCTGCATCACTTCGTCATGGTCAAATTAGGAAAAATATCATATTCACAAGCCTATTGCAAAATAAACAACTAACAGATTAATTGGAAGAAAAACCACCAGGCACCAGACTGATTGATTACCAAAATAATCCTTAGTTGCAGCCCTAGGAAGTGTGTGATTTGATTTGTACGGTTGTGTTTTCAAATCAGGATTCAGTTCCTCGTAAACGTTTTGAAATCCGTCCAAAAACAGTTCAATATGAGAGAAAATTGAAATATGATGAAAAGAATACTAGAATCACACACATTTCAGAGTATGTGTATAAAGTCTGAAATTTCTTGGTTAACTTTTGTATTTTCATAAAAGACTATGTTTTTGTTGCTCGGGACAACCTTTACCTATTACCAATAAATCTAACAGTTGTGGTTTAGTTGCTGTGATGTTGTGATTGTGATCAGTTGATTGTGCAGCTGTATGATTTCAAAATGTCAAAAATGTTTATCAAAATTGTTATGCACTGACAATACTAGACGTCAGCTCATTCTGTGTGTAACTTGAAAAACAGAACTAATTAACTTTAAACCCTTTGCTGCATTCCAATTTCATTTTTCTCTGCAGTCTGAGCATCCAAATCATTCACTGCAGTGAGTTTTTATATGCTTTCAGAGGCCAGAGCAGAGTTTTCTGTCTCAGTAAAGCTAACTAATGTAGTATGCTAATGCTAACAGTGCACTTCCTTCCTCAGAGAGAATAAAACATTTTATAATTAGACGTAGACAGCGTACAGTGGTCTCATTTTTACCCCTAAAATAGAGTTTACTTTTATTTATTACATGAAAAAGTTGGTCTATATTCTGAGAAAACCAAGTTTATGTAAACCTTTGATCAGTGTGCTACCAATTAACACCTACAACTGTGCAAACTTGCTCCAAAATGCCATTTATGACTTCAATCAACTTCAACCTCACATAGATCAACACCTCAAAAGTTGTCCCAGATTTGCGTTTTTCGTATCCTTGCTATAGTTTTAGTTATTTTTGTCCCCATCACCTTTCCTCTCTGCAGACCTATATAATCCTCCACGCCTGCTGCGTTGTGTTCAGCTCCACTAGGCTAGATATCGCTCCTCGTTGACAGTTTGTTGTGTTGGAACTCTCTCTCTCGTGTGGCTCTGGGCCTCGCTGTGAGACCAGACTTGAATTATATCAGAGAAACCAGAGTTCTCCCGGCTCTCTGCTCCTCCTCTTTGTCTTACTGGCTCATTTACATTGATTTTTACAGACGTTTGAAAAGATTAACCGCTGCTTGTGTTGTGCCAGATTTACTGCACAACATGGGGCCGAAGTGGCTTTGAACTGAAATTTATTCGAGGGATTAATCAGCCTTTCTTCCTCTCCTACATTTCCT
The DNA here is from genome assembly GCA_019453435.1 of Rhinogobius similis. Lineage (NCBI taxonomy): Eukaryota > Metazoa > Chordata > Actinopteri > Gobiiformes > Gobiidae > Rhinogobius > Rhinogobius similis. Next base: position 10,013,174 of record CM033624.1, on the reverse strand, counting down.
TCCTTTGAGGGTTCCCTCTTTTCCCTAATTCTGACTTTTAATGGTTAATTTTTCAACTAGTTCAATTCCGTATTCATTATTAACGTTTTTATTCTTTATTTCGGTTAAATTGCCCCTTGATATGCATTATCTATTTTTCAAGAGGATCCTTTTTATATGGTTTATGCTAATCCCTTAGCCGTACAGGTAAATTCCAACTCCATAGCAAAAGAAAATTGAATTCCGTCAACTGGACAGAGTGAATACATGTCGCCACTTATTCCTCTGAGGAACTGAAGAAGCTCCTTGGATGAGTGGCAAAACGTATGATTGAATTCCCAGTTGATAGAATTCAGTAGAGGGAATATACTAACACCAGGTTTTGGACAATCTTTATTCACCTTATTCCGGAAGTTGCCTTACCTGCCGCCGTCTTGTTTCCGTTGTATTAGTTTACATGGAGCAGACGAGCTCAACAGAAAATAAGTTCTACATGGACTAAAAAGACGTTTTCAGACTGACCAGAAAATCAGTGCGTTGCTGACTTGTTGTTGCTTGTGTTCATTAAACATTTTACACAAATCAACCAACTTTATGTAACATTTTAGCGGCGAGACTTTTCCCTCGTTCGTCATTAGCTTTAACAGAGTTCTCGTCAAACGGAAGTGCGTTTACAACAAAGGTGCGTATCTGTGGCAAAAAGCGGCAAAAGTGGGCGGGGTAGAATAAGGTGAATACGATCTTGGACTTTTAGAACATTAAATGGTTGCCTATAGTGTTTAAAATGCATTGTTTTTTATTGCAAACCAAAAAAACAAAAGTCAAAAAACGGTTGGGTGAATACGACCAGGCAGTCGACACAAAAATAAGTTAAACGTTCTAATTTAGTGTTACTTCATGAACAGTTTCCGTCACGCTTACTTGAATCTACATGAATAAGCAGCTTTCTTTCTTGAAAATTGTGTAAAATTTTGGACCATGACGTTATTATACCGTGATGGTAAAGTTTTAGAGCCCAAGGTTGCGTTGAATGAAACATATTGCTCCGCGTGATCCATGTGTTGGCGAATGAGGCCAGAGGGACCAGGATAAACCCATTGGCACTGTGTGAAGGTGACTTTGAGCTGCTCTGGTTTCACTGGTTTCACTGGTCTGGTATCACATGTATGTAAGGAGAGATGAAGGTTGAGCCAATGTAAAAATTCATATTGTATTTTAGTGTTAATCACTTACCCTAGTCGTGGATTAATGTTGATTTATGTTGGTTTATTTTGTACATCTTTTCATGAGAATGTAGCGAGTTTTAGCATCAGTATTCATCAGTAGCCCAAACAGTGCCAGCTCTGACACGTACGGTTGCAATTATTCACCTGCTCCTTCATTCATAATGGGATATTTTTGATTCTTCAGTACACAGATGTAAATTTGTACTCTACTCCCACACAATCTCTTTATTGAGAGACAGGCTAACCACTCTGCCACAGTAACAGAGAGAGAACATGCACACGTTCACAGAGACAGGATCATTTAGACAATTATAGACATCAAGAACAAACGGCTGTTCTAGAAGCTGTGTTTTGTTAAATATTTGCAGAGCCTGATCACAGTCACCATCATCGTTGTAATCATTATCTGGACTCTAAAACACATACGAAATTACCTTTTATAACAAAGACATCGGAATTGGTAAATGCAAATGTCAAAAAAGAAGAAACTATTTCTTATTTTCACACTTTACACCATTTCACATCATATTTCAACATTTGTTTTGTTAAGAACCTTTTAAAGAAGTCTAAAAATATCACTGAGACTACTAAAAAATCATTAGTGACAGTCCTATTTATGTTAAACAACTGCATTTCTGTACAACAATGTGTCTGCTGCAGTAAAATACACACAAAGCATACATTTGAACTCAAATCCCGTGAAATCTATTATTCCCTCTGTTAAAATTCCAGTTCACTGTGATCCCAGTGTGTGTTGCTAATGGTGAACACAGGTCAGTGTTCTTATTTCACATATAGGTCATTCCCCAGTGCATTATGGGAGATAAGAGTATAATACATCTTCCGTAGGTCACAACCCCTGAGCATCGGCACGCAACATCTCCATTTCACACTAGCATTTGAAAGTCAATTATCACTGCATTACTGTGCAATGTAACGCATGCAATATAAACTTGGTTCTTTACAGTGTTTTTTCATATTTTATATAAATGAAGCTAGCAGAAAGACATATTGAGACATATTGTGCGTTTTAACTTAATTATTTTGACTAATTGTTTTTCCGTTAATGTATTTACCTTCTTGAAGTTGTATTTAGAGTGATTCATGCATATTTGAATAATCTTTATTCTCATTGCTCCGAAAATTCCCCTTGTCCCCCATCCACCTTACATCCCGACTGCTCTGTACTTTGTTCTATGATTTTGTTTTCTCAATTGCTAACTGGTATTTGATGATAAATGTTAGATTCAATTGTATAGCCCTTTTTTTTGGTAAAAATGAGAAAAGAAAATCTGCTGCTCACCTCTGAAGTCTGGGACGTCAGCATGGTCTGGTAGCGCTGCGTTTTGTTGTGACGAATTTTATGGAAACATTAAAAACATTAAAGCTGGGGCTCTCAACTTGGTCTTTTTTGTGTTTTCTACCAAGGAGTATAATGTAAAAGCACCACTTTATGACAAAAATGAAACAACTGCATGCTGTCTGCATCTAATAATTAAATATTTTATGTCTCGTCCACTGGAAAGTAAGACCAGAAAGCAACACTCTGATTGACGACGCTTGGATGGTCCAGCCCAGTTTCACTTCACCATCTGAAAAGACTGTTTTAAAGCTGTGCACGAGCCTGAAAACGAATGCTTGTGAATATTAATGACGTGCCAAAAGGGTTTGTGAGAGCCAGGGACAAGTCACACAGGGGCAAGGTTAAAGTGCGTATGACGGGTTTTTATGATTTTCTAATTTTGACTTTATTCAGTGCATTAATACCTCTTGTGAATATAAATTGTAGTTTTACACCAGTCAGGTCACTATTTGTGCAGAAAAGTCGAAACATCTGTTGAAAATTACAGGAAGTAAACACAGTGATGACCTCACACTTGGGAGACAAGGGTCATGCATAATTTACACAAAATAAACTACCTTTTTGACATTTTAAACTTTGATTCAAGAAAATAAAGGTGTTACATGTATTTCTCTTTGTCAAATGAACAAAATCTGTGACATTAGCTGAGTTCTGGCCAGTGCACCGTATGGTTGCTATGGTAATTTCCTAGTGTGATGTCATACTTTACAACCAGGAAGTTAAAAAAACCCTAAAAAAATAGTTAAACTGGCGTAAAATTTCTGAAGATTCTAGCAGAAATTGAAATATATTTATCTTAACTGCATTTTAGTGAAATGAGTAGTTCAACCTGTCATAGGCCCTTTAAGTACAAAAAATCAGCGGACTTGTATTTTTGAGTCGTTTTTTATCAATATTGGAAATTGAAATGTCCAAAATATCAAATGATGATCCAGTAGTGTCCACTGGTGCATATTAAAGGTGTACTTTGAGCCATAAATGAGGTTTGATATTGAATGGATAAAACGTTGGTGCTGGAAGGTATAGATGGCCAAGAGGAAAGACAGAAAAATGTCTTCTTTTTGCTTCTTGACATTTATAGTGGTGAAGAAGAGGCTGATGGAGAGAATGAAGAGACTAATAGTTCAGCTGCTGTGGTGGAAAAAAAGTCCACGTGCAGCATTTTGTCATCTTATTGTTCTGATAAAAGCGTGCGTTGTATCAGAGCTTCATCCAGTCCCACTTGGAACACTGTCAGGAGCAATTCCACCACGAAAAGCAATATTGTTAAGAGTTGTATTTTGTTGATTTCCTTGACACAAATATGACATCCACGGTCTCCCATCCGCTCCAGTTGCTCCTTAAACCCGCTCCCTCCCCGCTCCTCTCTCAGGGCGGCCCGTGTATTGTATGGTGAGGATGTCTAATGGTTTTTAATGGGCTCGGCTCCTGTATAGTCCTGTACATGTAGGTCAGGTCCATCTTAACAAACTGCCCCCTCTGCTTTTGTTCTGGTTCACTGTGGCTTCCCTTTCCTTTTCAAGTGTTCTGATCTGTAGATTTGACATCGTGCTACAAACATAAGGCTTTAAAATACGCTTTTATGGTCATTTCAGTTGAACAGAAAGCCAATATTTTTCATCTTGTGTGACCAATTGTGATCATAAAACCTTTCTGAAAATGGTTAAGTATGAAATGTATTCAGCGTGGTTTCTTATGTCAGGTTTAGCTTTACACCTAATCCAAGATGGGTCTGTAGGTAATTAAAGTGGTACTTTTCTGTGTTATCGTGTGAATACATGTGAACTGCACCACAGTTGGCGTAACAGGGATTCTGCGAGTAACCTGCTCGAGAAATGCGTGTGTGAGACTCCTGAGTTGTTGAAATTGAGCCTTCATAATTGAAGTAATTTTTCCTGCCGACTTTTACAAATTATGTAGTCTAACAGTTTCCTAGGCGCTGAAAAGAAAGCTTGAAGAGGAAAATTAGTTGAGTAAAGCAGTACACTCACACTAAACAGTACAAACATGGTTTTACTGCAGTTTTAATTGCAGTTTACCATAGAATTTTCTACTACTTGTGTCACTTCCTCTACTACTAGAAAATACCCTTTGGAATAATTTTACCATAGAACTTAAAGTGCGTATGACGGGTTTTCATGATTTTCTAATTTTGACTTTATTCAGTGTATTAATACTTTGTGTAAATACAAATTATAGTTTTACACCAATCAAGTCGCTATTTGTGGAGAAAAGTTGAAAAATCTGTTGACAATTACAGGAAGTAAATAAACTGATGACATCACACTGGGGAGACAAAGGTCATGCATAATTTACACCTTTAAACTTTGATTTAACAAAATAAAGGTGTTCACATGTGTTTTTATTTGTCAAATGAACAAAATCTGTGACATTAGATGAGTTTTGGCCACTGCAGACACTGAAAATAGCATTTATTTTCTTAAAAATACTTCCATTTTACCTGTACCATGTTTCCTGAGCTTAGAAGTAGCAGCATCTCCTCTGTGTGATCTTGTTTTGTTGACAGTAATGATATGAATGTCTCGGAGCTAATGCCAAAGTCATTATTTATGTATGAATCTAAACTTAGACGGTGTTCCTTCTCCTCTTCCTCGCCTTCGTCCCTTGAGGTGCTGTTGAATTCATACTTTCTCATTTTCTGACTCCAGTGAATGCAAACAAACCATTAACTGGCTATTTCTGTGTCTTCCAGCCCTAAATATTTGCATATACCTTCAAATATTATTTTTGATTTGCTTTTTTAAAAAATATACTGTGCAAAAACTGACATTTGAAAAAGTATTCATGTGTACTGCTACATTATCTTGTGGTCTAAACAAAATTGGAATTGGTTTTGTCGCAGTAGGAAAGAAAATAATTTTCTTTTGTCAGAGCGGAGACAGTAGAGCCAACTTTAGCTGGAGGGAAAGAAAATATTGAATTTGCAAAGCAGTGTGCAGTGTTTGGCTATGCATGCATCTTTATGTCCAAATGTCCCGAGGCACACATGTGCAGGTGAAACGTCTCTAATCGTCCACAGACACATGTGCAGGGGAAACATCTCTAATCGTCCACAGACACATGTGCAGGTGAAACATCTCTAAACGTCCACAGACACATGTGCAGGTGAAACGTCTCTAATCACCCACAGACACATGTGCAGGTGAAACGTCTCTAATCGTCCACAGACACATGTGCAGGGGAAACGTCTCTAATCGTCCACAGACACATGTGCAGGTGAAACGTCTCTAATCGTCCACAGACACATGTGCAGATGAAACGTCTCTAATCGTCCACAGACACATGTGCAGGTGAAACGTCTCTAATCGTCCACAGACAGTGGACGTTTCAGTCCACTGTCTCTATGTACAGGTGAAACGTCTCGAATCGCCCACAGACACGTGCAGGTGAAACGTCTCTAATTGGCCACAGACACATGTGCAGGTGAAACGTCTCTAATCGGCCACAGACACATGTACAAGTGAAACGTCTCTAAACGTCCACAGACACATGTACAAGTGAAACGTCTCTAAACGTCCACAGACGCATGTACAAGTGAAACGTCTCTAAACGCCCACAGACACATGTACAAGTGAAACGTCTCTAAACGCCCACAGACACATGTACAGGTGAAACGTCTCTAAACGCCCACAGACACATGTACAGGTGAAACGTCTCTAAACGCCCACAGACACATGTACAGGTGAAACGTCTCTAAACGCCCACAGACACATGTACAAGTGAAACGTCTCTAAACGCCCACAGACACATGTACAAGTGAAACGTCTCTAAACGTCCACAGACACATGTACAGGTGAAACGTCTCTAAACGTCCACAGACACATGTACAAGTGAAACGTCTCTAAACGCCCACAGACACATGTACAGGTGAAACGTCTCTAAACGCCCACAGACACATGTACAGGTGAAACGTCTCTAAACGCCCACAGACACATGTACAAGTGAAACGTCTCTAAACGCCCACAGACACATGTACAAGTGAAACGTCTCTAAACGTCCACAGACACATGTACAGGTAAAACGTCTCTAAACGTCCACAGACACATGTACAGGTGAAACATCTCTTGTTCACAAACCTGTCTTTACTTTTTGATGTTCAGTAGTTTCCATCTAATCTCTGGCTCCATTTTAAATACTGGTATAGATGTCATGATTCATTTCTGTCTGAGTCGATATCCTTTAGTGCATAATGTAACATAAGTGTGTCTTATTCAAAATGTATTATAAAGCATTAGCTCAGGAGGATGTGGAGAGTTAGAAGATGTCAGAGTGGAGCCAAAAGTGTATGTGTGAGGTCAGGAGCTACAAAGGAATGTATATATGACAAAAAATGTCAGTTTTTTTTTTTCTTACTAGACGTTGTGAAGGGAAATTGTGGTTTACATTAAAACTGGCATACCTGATTTTCAAAGTGTGTAAGGAGGAGAAGGTTCCTAGTTCAAACAAACCCTTTTGCACATTGCTGGTGTTCACAGTAGCTCAGATTTGTGAAACAGTGAAAAAGGGTGGACCGACCCAGCACACCCAGTGTGTTCTCATCCCAAAGCGTAACATTCCAAGAAACACAACTTTTTCTATCGATAGAATGTTTTATAATTAGATAATCAGACAGCATGCAGCGGTCTGATTTTGTTACAGTGTGTTGCTTTTGCCAAAGAAAAGTCCATTGTTTTTTGTTTTTTTTGTTTTTTTAAACTCTTTTACTAAATACAAGTTAAACATTCCAGCTTTTAGCTTTTGAGTTTGAAGACAAAGTAAGATGTGTCCATGTTGAGATTGTTTGGAGACGTACAGAAGAAGGATAGTGAATAAATGGATGCTTGATACAAACTGGAGGTACTATTGCGTGTGAGAGAAGAGGGTGCAGAGTATAATTTTACCTGTCGTAAAGGATTCACAGATTTTACTTGAAGGCCACACTCTAGAGGTTGGATAAGCATTATTATTATCTTGATTTTTGGTACTGTTTCCTCTAGAGGTGGGAGATATATCGAAAAACGGATTCTATCACAATTAATTAGAATATCGAGTGCATTGTCTATAATAAAAAATATTTAAAATAACCACAAAAAGACACATCTAGTGTAATCTTCCAAACACCCCTTTTGCCTTTTAGTGGTTTGCTTTATGGTCTACTCATGTTTTGTGCGATTCTTGAACCTCAACTGAGTTACTTACAGCGGCAATTTAGCACATTCCAGATGCATTAATATATCAACTGAATATTGTTATCGAAATCGTAATGTTTATCATTATCGCCCACTGCCAGTTCCCTACCAATAACTCCTACTGTAAAAACACTCCAAAATATATGCACAAACAATAATAACAGCCTAGTAATATCAAAATGATGATTGAATGAGAGGAAATGGGTCTGGGAGGTGGGGGTTGGTGGCTTTTTGGTGGCAGCTGGTTTGAGACAGGATTATGAGCAGTGCTGACCTCCCACGGGCCAAACAGCAAGTCTCTACACACAAAGTACACACCCATTCACAACAATAGTGCAACAACACCACAATTACACACAAAATGACGCACACCAGATAATAGACACATGCTGCACTGAGACAGAACAGCCTCAGGGAAAAGAGATTTATGAAGGAGACGAGGAAAGGAAGGAAGGACGGATGGCAGAATTGATTGATTGATTCATGGGTCAAGTGAAAACTAAATTTGATATTGACCAAAATTACGCCAAAATTGCTTCTATGGGAAGACGCCTGGTGCAGTTTTATACGTTGGCTCTAATGCATTTTGGGCTTCGTTAGAAAGCATTACTGGATGTAGAAGTGTTTTGCATAGTTTATGGACAGTACAATTAACATCAAAAGTTACAAAAATGTACTTAATTTCTATTATTTACTACTTTTTTATATGAAGCCCTCCAAATTCTATCATAAACTAGTGAACTTTGAAAAATGGAGCTGGAAATCAGATATTGATTTGTATTTCGTTGGCAAATAGGATCATTACACTGGAAAAAATATGGTCTTAAATAAGATAAGTTAAAATGTGCTTGAAATAAGTAGTATTTAACTTGTTTTGAGTATATTTTGAAGTAAGATTACCAATGCAACAAGCATAAAATATCTTGTTTTAGTTAAAATATGAAAAAGACAAGCATTTTCTATCTTGAAATTAGAAAAAAGACGCTACTGCACTTGAAATAAGAACAAATTTACTTGTTCTATTGGCAAATCTTATTTTAAAACTGTCTAACTGTATTGAAATCAAGTTAAATACTATGAATCCAATCACTTTTTAACAAAGTCTCATTTGCAATCAAAATGGTGTCAAAGTCCAAACCAAGGCTTATTTAGAAGTAAATTAAAAGAATTTGGACTTTTTGTTTTTATACTTCCTTGCAAGATTGTTTCCTGTAATAAATAAAATAACAGTGACGATATGATTATGATATGATAACCGTCGTTAAAGGGCCCGTGACAGGTTGGACCACTCATTTACGTAAAATGCAGTTAAGATAAATATATTTCATTCATTCATTCATTCATTCATTTTCTACCGCTTATTCCCGTTAGGGGTCGCGGGTGACTGGAGCCTATCCCAGTGACTTTGGGCCTTAGGCGGGGTACACCCTGGACAGTGGCCAACTCGTCGCAGGGCTAACACAGAGAGACAGACAAGGACAGACAACCATTCACTCTCACATTCACACACTATGGACAATTTAGAGTTGTCAATTAACCTACACAGTCATGTCTTTGGACGGTGGGAGGAAGCCGGAGAACCCGGAGAGAACCCACGGTAACACGGGGAGGACATGCAGACTCCACCCAGAGAGATCATGTGATGTTAAGGTGGTTCGGAATTCGAAACCACGATGTTGGGGTGGTCTGGGATTCGAACCCACGATCTCCTTATTGAGAGGCAGAAGCTCTAGCCGCTCTGCCACCGTGCACCCCAAAAAAAAAAAAAAAATATATATTTCAAGTTTTGCTAAAATTCTTTACAAATGTTATCCCGGTTTAGCAGTTTTATAAGTTTTAATTTCACTTCCTGGTTGTAAATAATGACATCACACTAGGAAATTACCATAGCAACCACACTGTAAACGGGGCTAAAACTCATCTAATGTCATCAATTCTTTTACCTGACAAATAAAAATATATTTGAACTTATTTATTTAGTTGAATTCGTGTTTAAATGGTCAAAAAAGTAGTTTATTTTGTGTAAATCATGTATAAAGTTTGTCTCCCCAGTGTGATGTCATCAGTTTCGTTACTTCCTGTAATTTTCAACATATTTTTCAACTTTTTTCCACAAACAGCGACCTGATTGGTATAAAACTATCATTTATATTTACAACAAGTATTAATACACTGAATAAAGTCAAAATTAGAAAATCATAAAAACCTGTCATACGCACTTTAAGTCTCGAGGACATTTGTGATATTATATGTGCAGATGGATCATGCAATGCACACAGGTTTAAAGAGTTCACTTGCTGCTTATTTATTCGTCTTTGTCTTTGAGTAACTGGCTCTGACACTATACACATTTATTTAATTGTTTCATTGCTAATTAGCCTAATAATTACCAAATACCTTCTTGTGTCAGTATCTTGTAACATAGCTGTTTGCCCAGTTAGTAAAACAAAACAGTGACCACCACTGTGTGCAATTTATCTTTCCATTTAAACCGTATAATGCTGCCCTCGTTAGCCTCTTACCTCAGCTGCTGTAGACTCCTAGCCTTTAGCCCTGTGTTAATCATGTGAAAAATCTACATTTAGAATTACAGAGATGATGATACAGCACCAGGAGGAAACCAGGATATGAGATTCAGGGAGGAGCCAGTTTGGATCAACCACAACATTATGATCACTGGTTTCCCATCAGCTGCTAGTATGTGAAGCAAGAAGTGAATGTTTTCTCTTAAAATGTGATGTGTTGAAGCAGGACTAGTGGTTTCAAGAGAATTGGGTCAGAGAATCTCCAAAACAGCATTGGTCATTATAGGCATGTTTCAACTGGTTCGCTTTAGCGCGAGATGATTGTATAAAAGAGAACACAAGAGAACACAGACTCTGGTGAAAACTAAATGGCAGAAAAGCAGACGTAAATAGAATATAATAATTTCTCACCAAACGCTGACTTGACCTTGTGATAAACAGCTATAGCTCCAGTGATGATAACTTTTTATGTTGAACCAACAGATTTAGCAAAACAAAGCTAGAGCACGTTAGCACCAGCTGTTTCTAGTTTATCGGCACACAGCACGCGCATCAAGACCCAAAATATTGTATTTCCAGTTCAGGCGCTGTAGAGGTGCAGATATGTGAAATAAACGCAGGAAAAGCTGACAATAATCATGTTTGAAAAATTATGATTTAGGTACAACATTTATTTTATTTGTTAAAAAAACATTAGTTATGTTTGGGTGACATCAGCTGCTCACGGTCTAGTCTAGACCTGTGCATTTAAATGCAGACCGACATTAACAGAAGCGGCCTGAGAGGCTTCAAAGTAAACCAGTCTGGGGGACCAGACCCAGTCGAAAAGTGGCTTATCAGGGATGCTTTAGACCTCATTTAGTCCTGGGTTGGACCTAGTTTAGTTCTGGTTTAGTGCAGCTCTTGTGGGATGTTCTTGATTTGCAGCTTTTGTAACTGATGTGGTAATGGGCCTTGTATAAAAATGACAAGGTTTGCAATTTTTGTTTTTTCAGATTAAATATTGTTGAAAATACCATGATCTATTCAAGAATGCTGGCTCCTGCACTTGTGTCATTAGGCTGTGGTCATATTATTCCAGAGTTGTAACTGTCCTTTTCCCAGTGAACGACAAAGCTACTACATTGCCAGACAGTAAAAGTCTTCCTTCCTCGGATAATTCACTTCTTTGAGAAAAAACTGTTACTAGCCATCTGTCTATCAGACTAGCAGCCTCCAGACAATCCCCTACGGTGGCCCACGGGGGACAAGAGTGTGGCTCAAACTGAGACACAACACAGTAGAGGTGGGGATTCTTTGTCAACAATTCAACAGTTTAAATTGGGACTTCACAGTGCTCCTGACATTTCTAACCATGTGAATTGTCCAATTATTTACTAAAATGAGGCCAGTGGAACCTCCTAACAGCCCAAAGCAGATATTAACTTCTGCTGAGAGCCATCGTTCAGACAGCATAATAAAGTGATATGTGCACGAGTCGAAAATTTGTATAAACCGTTTGGGAGTTGGAAATGGACAGCTCCACAGGCCAGCGTGTATATTAATTATTCAAGTAAGATATCAAACAAAACTGTGCAGTGTGTTCAGAGTTTAGCCACTAACTGAAGATTAGCCAGTTTGAACTTAATTAGTTAATTAAGTTAATTCATTTGAGACTAATACTGGATAGGCTACAGAATATAATGAAAAGTCACAATTTATCTTAAAGTTAACTATAATAACCTAGTATGTGTCTAGTTGCAACAGGAATGTAAATCTGGCATAAAATAGTAATGAGTAGATAAACTTGAATGGTGGAGTAATGATTAGGCAATAATGGGGATGAGAGAGTTTTAATACTAATTCCAATTAGTATATCTGATTTTTGATACTTTTGATAATCCTATTATTTACCTGTCCATACGTTTCAATTGAAAACATTACTGCAAATCCTTTCAATGATCAAAATGGCATCCATCCAAAAACAAGTGAAGTAACTGAACCCAGTGATAACTAGGCCTCCTGAACAACTCAGGGGTCGCTGGGACCTCTGTAATTCTCTGGTATTGTTCCTGGTCCAACTGAATTTGAAAACCTCCCAAATTTAGCTTGTGTCCTTGTCTAAATCCTTTCTTTTCGCCGTCACACTTATCTGTCGAGGAGCATAGGGCCAGACAGAGGCTGGTGTGAAACAGGATTTGACCCCATGTTGTTTACACGCTGCGCCGTAAGCTAACGTTAGGCTAATGTAGTGCTAATGCAGCGGAGGAGCGTGACCGCGGCCTGTCTCTACCCTCACTGTACGCTGCAAACGTCTTTTGTTCATTTTAAATCCAGTTTTTGATGCTGGTCCTTTAAGATTTGGCTGTGTGAGAGATCTTCCCTCAGGGCTGCAGTGTTAATCCAGAATTGGGAGATTACTCGAGTGCAAATTTAATGCCTTTGCCATGAACTGTGGTGGTGCTAGTTTACATATGGGCCACTGGAGTAAGCCTTTAGTTCCACTAAGGAACTTTCATCATTTTGACTCGACACAATCCAATTGCATGGTAGATATGACCAGCAACTGATCTTTTTGGATTCAAAGTAGTCAACAGAAATAGACCTGGTTTGTTAGCCTGCATGACACATAATGCATAACATGCTCTTTGGTGCATTTACATTGGCATCTCATGTTTTAGAATTTAAATAAATATTAAAAACTATGTATGGCTTTCTATCAGTCAGGCGTTCTGTCAGCGGGATTTGTGTTAGAGCTCCCCAGTGAATTACCACTGGGAAATAAACTGAAATTTAAAATTGAGTATTTTCTGAGGCTCAGTGGGGAGAGGACCTTGTAAACAGGACTAATAAAACAAGCGCGAATTAAGCTAAAGACAATTCTAGAGATTTTTTGATAATGAAACAATGCCATAACAAAGCTCAAATTAATTAATTTAGCATAATATGTGTCCTTTAAAGGGGTTGTACCTGATTGTTATTGTTTTGAAACGTGAAAAACAGTGCTTCGTTCTTTTAACTTATTTTTCTTTTCACTTACCTAATGCAGTCCCAGCATCCTAAATATTCACCATGACGAGTTTATAAGCACTTTTCACAAGCCCAGTAACTGTAAAGCTAACAAACATTAGTATGCTAACGACACACTAACGCCTTCTCGGGAAAATATAATGGCAGATGCTAAATAGATGCTTTAAATATATGTCTGTAGTGTGGCAAAACACTTACTATGTCCAAAAAAAGCAGGCACATGAATCATTCTGTTATTCATGTATCAAAACAGTAAAAATCAGGTGCAGTTCCTTTAAGTTCGAACTGAAGTTATTTCTTTCCTGTCACATATATTTCACACCTGTTTTGGCCTAGTTTAGTTTGGATCTTGGTGTAATGATGACAAATGACATGACATTTAAGTCAGTAGACTGTTAACACTGGCTAAATCGTATATTTATGTTAGGCTACTGTATGTACTGGTGGTTTTCATGTAACCAACTCTGCCAATCTCACACTGTTTTTCTGACTTTCCTTTTGCCCATCTCAATATTTCCTATACAAGTTATTTTTATTCTTGTGTGAGAGTTTGGGAGCGGAGTGCTATCTGTCGTCTGCAGGTGCTTCTGACTAATGGTTCTTCTCTCCACTGCTCCTGTCACTACTCTCTCTGCGAAATCACAGAAATAGAGCGAATACAGCTCGCTACAGGCCCAGAGCTGCAGAAAGGGGCTAAAAGCTTTAAGACAGGAGACATGTGGAACTGCGCGGCCCTCTCCGAAGCCTTTGAGAATAATTTTAGATATGGGAGAAGATTTGGTGAATGTGAGTGAACATGGAGGGCTTAAGATATAAAATTTGGGAATTTTCAGTATGCATGGAACTAAAGCTGTAAGAAGTAGCATTAACTATTATTCGTCATTTCAGACAGTTTTGTGAAATAAATCTTGCTTGAATCTTGTTAAACATGCTGTTTGAACCAATAGTGAAGAACACATTTTTAGTAATTCATTATAGGTTAAGAACTATGAGAATATTGTACAGTGTGCAGATGTTTTTACAGGTAGTCCATGGAATACTTCGGAACAGGCACAAGTTGGGCTGCTCGATTATGGCAAAAATTATAATCATAATTATTTGGCTTACAATTGAAATCACAATTATTTCAAACAGGTACTTTTATTTTATCAAAATGATTCTGTAGAGAAAGTATAGAGCAATACATTGTATTTTCGATTTTTGTAATTTAACCGAGTAATAATTGAAATCAAGATTATATATTCGATTAATTGCACAGCCCCAGTTAGGAGACAGTCTGGATGTGTTATGTAGAAGAATATGTTGCGTGGTCACACATAGCACTGTCTACCCAAGCCCTGGGATGCTTCCACACGACTCTGTCGTGTGACATTGAAAGACGTTGGAAGGTGGTGCTTAAGGATAGTGTAAGTTACACGGCTGCTCTTGGGACATCCAGACGATCCATGAGATGTCCAGGCGCCATTTTCAATAAAGCATCCTATCTTGACTGTACAATTTGACCTGCGCACGGTTTGAATCAATAGCATTAGATAGTCTCAAACATACAGTCAGTCATTTTATACCATTAAGAGTTCAATGCATTAATTTGGTCTATGGCTTTAAATGAATGATAACAAGTGATATTCATTAGTTCAGGGGATATATAGGGGAAAATGACATGTCATTCTTTTTAGATTATTGATTCAAAATTAGGGGAAAAAATAGAGTAATGATGATTTGAATTTCTTTCTACAAATTTCAAAAATGTTTTCTTTGTTCTGTCTTGGAGTCGTTGATACTTGCATGCTTTTTTACAGATCATTCCTGAATGATTATGAAAACAAAAGTGGATTCTTGTTGTAACACTGCAGATAAAGTGTGACCAGCGGGTACTCCCCAGTTTTCCTTTGTATCCTTTGAACATTTTTTAGTTGTTCATTGTTCTCTCAGAGACGTTGGCCTGAACATTACAGTTGCCTGCAGAACTACTGTAACCTTTACAATAGCTCTTCCATTGAGTTGTAAACACAGATATAGATTGTTGAGTGTCCATCAAACTTAAAGGCATTATAACTTATGCATGTCTCTGCCCAGCCACTCCGTTTTCACTCACAACAATAAAACATTGATACAGTTCTTTAGAGTCCAAAAATTGAGTTTATTTTAGCCTCTGAAGCACTCTTTACAAAACAATGCTTTTAAGTGAGCTCTTTGTGTTTCGGTTTGCAGTTGACCTAACACTAAACTTGAACAATGCAATCTAGCTTCAGCTACGAGCTCAGACAACTCTGAACTTCTGCAGAGAGTCTGGGACAAATGGGACAAAAACATAAAAAAAAAAATTATTGTAGACATATTTGTCCTGCTGGTCTTAATAAATAAATCGCTGAATATTTTTTGCTTGAATTCAAAACCTCGATCAAGGCAGTACTTGTGGATTTATTTCTTCATTTTATTTACTACTTACTAGTCTTTATCCAGGAACTAAGATGAAAATAAAGTTCTCAATTAAAAGGAGGATATAAATCATTTACTGGAGCAAAAAATATTGAAGTACTAATTTAAACACTAATACTAAAAAAAATGTAATGCTTTGACTCAGATACTGAAATGTAGAGTAAAAAGTAGTGATCTTGGTCAAAATAAGGGGCTGAATTTATTTCTTTACCTGTCTAGTCTTTGAACCTTTTGGCAGAATATGACCTTGAAATGCTCAAAAATCCCCTGGAAATTTCAGCAGCTCTGGATTCATAAGGAAAAGTAGTTTATAATAGACAGTCCTGTTAGAAATGTTGTGAAGTAGACAGTACTGTTACCTGTCGGGCTAGTACTGTTTAAATTCTGATGATAAGAAATACAACTGCACGATTTGAGAAACCTCTAATTGCGATTTTTCTCACCAGTATAGCGTTTGTGATTAGATTTGCAATTTATGTTTCAATGAATGGATTTTGTTCAAAGTTCACCTTCTAAAGACCATCAGGAGAACTGACAATAGACTGAAATATGAACGTTTTTGGAGCTTTTGTCACTTCTAGTCACGATTATGTCGCTTTAAGTCAGCGTTTTTGTCGTTTTCAGTTGCACTTTTGTTGTTTTTATTTTTGCTTTTGCTGCTTTTAGTTGCACTTTTATAATTTTTAGTTGCGATTTGTCACGTTTAGTTATGTTTTTGTTGCTCTTAGTGATGTTTTGGTCACTTTTAGTCACTTTCTTGTTGCTTTTAGTTGCAGATTTGTTGCTTTTAGTCACGTTTTTGTTGCTTTTAGTGGCATCTCTTGCTCTTAGTGGTGTTTTTGCTGCATTTAGTCACTTTGTTGTCGCTTTTAGTTGCAGTTTTTTTTAAAATTGCTTTTAGTCACGTTTTTGTTGTTTGAGAGCATGTTTTAACAAATCTAAGCTACAGGGTTAACAGTTTTTATGCTGAATAAAACCGGACATTTTGTTGTTTGTGGAGGAAATCATGGTGCTTCAAGAACTGCAGCCTTTGCGATTTGGTAATTGCGTCCATTCAAATTGCGATGTTGATTTGATTTGGATTAATTGTGCTGCCCTAATAAGAAATGCATTAATTGTGATATGACATTGTGATGATCTGCCCATTTGGAAACCATGTAGCTGATTTTCTGTTGAATGTAGATTTACACTCAAACTCTAATGGAGATAAGTCTGTTATCTAAAGTTCGGGAGCAGGACCACACCTCATCCACGCCCCTTCCGGTGACTACTCTATTTAAACTTCCCGGTCACACACACCAGTGTTCGTTATTTCGTGCCCCTCCCACCCTCTTCTAATTGTTCTGTCTTATCCTTTAGTCGGGGGGTATCGAGGCCCGGGAGCCTGCTGCCCTCATCGCTAGAAGCCCCAAAACGGCATTGATCATCTACTCTCATGCATTTTATCGTTCTTGATCGCCAATAAACTTCTGCATCCAAGCTTGAGGTTGTGGTCCTTGCTAGTGAAAAAATAATAAGCTCTTTCACTGGAATTCTTCTTATGCCATAAACGATTTCATACAATCTGGGTAAGAATCTTACAATCCAAGCTCCACTGAACCAGTCTACACCACACATACTCCTCCATCTTCCCTTCTTTAATAAACCTTTGCACTCTGCTCTCGCCCTCACTTCCTCTCCTTATAACCTTCCCTTGCATCCTTTCCTTAAACTCTCTCTCTCTCTCTCTTCTCACCCCAGTGGCTTGGATTGGTCTCCTCTTGCGTTGAGTTTGAAGACGATTAGAAAATGTGTTGCTGTAAATTGCTTCTCAGAAAACATCTCTCAGGCTGCAGTGGTGCGGTTTATGTCGGGCTGGTTAAATTTGTCATGTTTTTGTTATGATTGTTGCTTATGAGGAGGTTGCAACCCGCTAAGATTCATTTTGTTCCTAACATAGAGGCTTTGTGTCCTGAATGTGTAAGTAATAAGAGGAAACAGAGGAGAGGGATTACAGGGAATGATTCAACATGGTCTTAAGATTTTCTCATTTTGAACCTGATTTACCTTAGATACTGGTTTTGTATTTCAACAGAATCCTAATCACGTATCTGCACCACAGTCAACAATCAAAACAAATATTTTTTTATTCCAAGTATTTGCCATGAAGTACCCTCCAGTGCTTTGAAAATTCAAACGCAAGCATTGCAAATTTTGCCTCATTGTGGAAACTTTCAAGTTGAAATATCATGCATTATTTTGGCCTTTTTGTCACATTTGTTTCTCATGTTTTACAAGATAAAAAGTATAAACACTATAAAAGCAGCGTCTCTATTTCCAGGTGAATAGATTTGCGTTAGAGCTCCTACTGCTGACAGCAATTCGATTTGAAACATGACAAAAGCCTGTTAGCAGCCATTTAGTAATGGGGCCAGGCTAATAAATCAGCATTTCTAATTAATGCTGTTTGAGCACATGGACGTTCAAAACCAGTTTGGTGATAGTTTATGGGCTTAAAAGACTATGAAGAAGTCATTTGGGGTTTCTAATCTATTCAGTAAAAAAGGCTTCAAAGTACATTTTAAGCGCAAGGGAAAGATAATCTCGTAAACAGGATTAATGAAACAAGCGTTAATGAAGCAAAATACAGTTCCAGGTGTTTTTATTATGAGGGAACAAAGTGAGTGATTAGTGACTTTATAATAACTAATGTTTTATCATGTTTTGTTATTTCAGGGAACTAATTATGGGCGGCATGGCGACATAGTGGTCAGCCCCTCTGTCTCACAGCAAGGAATCAGTCTGGCCTCTCTTTGCGTTAGACATCATGCACACATAACAGTACCAAGAACAAAGTCCCTATATTCCCCGGTTCCTATTTAGTCAGAGGAACCAACCACTTCACCAACTGCTCACGTTTACAGAGTATTAAGTTTCAAAGTTGAAATACAAAGGCTTTTTGTGGCAATTGTGACATGAAATGTCTGTTGTGGATCAATAAAGTTTGTCCATGTTTGAAAATGAATCCAATTTGACAATGTACTTTTGTTACCTAAAGGTTCGTGGTTTGAGTAGAAAGAATCTGAGTGACTCCAGTCCTCAGTCCAGGAATATTCAACTTAAATTTCCTGAGACTAGATTTTTCGGAGGGCAGTGGTGCACAACATGTCACCACTTTTAATAAAATCCACAACACTGTGCTCTATCAGATTCATGCGGACAAATAAAATACAAAAGACTTTACTCACAAAAATGTTACTTTAAGACTAAATACAGTATTAACAGGGACTGAACCAAGACTAACCCAGAATCAAGCAAGGTCTAAAACAGGACCAAACCAGGTGTAAACTAGTACTAACCCAGAATTAAATCAGTAAACTGTAACAATATATTTTTTTAATATTTAGAAGATGGGTCGTAGGCAGGATCCGATTGTTTGGAGGGTCTAATTTTTCCCCTTCCAGAAAATACAACACAATCAGCTTTTGTTGAATAATTCATTTACTTGTGTTTTCTTAGGCTACCACCAAGCGTAGTAAGCAGCATCAGGAAACAAACTTCTAACTGTTATTGGGCAAACTTCTTCTACTTTATTGACGGATCATATGGCAAAAATGGTGAAGCATAACCTAACTCAGTATTTGAAAACTGCCAACTGGGTATTGCACAATTCAAGTCTCTTTCTCTGTTTAATGCTCTGGTACAAACATGTCTTCCCGCTCCTTTTCCATTGTTTTTCCTTGTAGCATATTCTCGCAGACAGCCAGAAAAAGCCATATTATTTCTTCCAGAAGTGCTATTCACCGCCTGTAGTGTTCTGTGGAAGTAACCGTAGCCTTCTCTCTCTGTTCCGCAACACAATCTCAGATAATGATTTGCCTGTTACAGATATGTCATATTCTTGAACATACAGTGGTTTGCCGTAGCACACGGGGACATATCTGATTCGCAGTGACCTCTGTGTTTCTCTGCGGGCTTCTCTCGGTCGCGTCGGTGCATTCGTCTTTGTCATTTCGACCATGCGTCTCCTTCAGCGTTGACCTTCTGAGCCCCTTCCTGTTCGGCGTATCTACGAGGGCTTGTGTCTGGTCACTGCAGCGCCAGTGGAAATGCAGTAGCTGTACATAAAATGACTCCAGTGTGAAAGGATTAGCTACGGTGGCCCCAAAGGGCAAAACACGCACATGTTAATATAGCACGCAACCAAATTGAAAAGCATGCACCAAAATCAAAAACACGCACCCAAATTGAAAACACACCCAAATAAAAAATACATACCTTATCGAAAACACACACCCAAATCGAAAACACACACCTAAACTCAAAAACACGCACCCAAATCGAAAACACACACCCAAACTCAAAAACACGCACCCAAATCGAAAACACGCACCCAAATCGAAAACACACACCCAAACTCAAAAACACGCACCCAAATCGAAAACACGCACCCAAATCGAAAACACGCAACCAAATTAAAAAACATGCACCAAAATCAAAAAGAGGCACCCAAATCGAAAACACACACCCAAATAAAAATACATACCTTATCGAAAACACACACCCAAACTCAAAAACACACACCTTAATCGAAAACACACACCCAAATCGAAAACACACACCCAAACTCAAAAACACGCACCCAAATCGAAAACACGCACCCAAATCGAAAACACGCACCCAAATCGAAAACACGCACCCAAATCAAAAACACGCATCCAAACTCAAAAATACACACCCATATCGAAAACACACACCCAAATAAAAAATACACACCCAAAGTGAAACTACGCACCAAAATCAAAAATGCGCACCTAAATCAAAAACACACATCCAAATTGAAAACACACACCCAAATAAAAAACATGCACCCAAATGGAAAACGTCTTTTCATTTTGGTTGCGTGTTTTCAATTTGGGTTTTCTAAGTTGGGTGCGTGTTTTCTTAGTTGGGTGCGTGTTTTCTAAGTGTAAGTGCGTAAGTTGTAAGTTTCTAAGTGCGTGTTGTAATAACGTGTGAGTGTTTTTCCCTTCGGGGCCACCGTAATAAACAGATGCAGAATCGGCAGTTAGTGTTTGTCGTATGTTGTTTTGGTTATCTAAATGCTTTTAACTGATTCTGATTCTCACATTTATCTGGTTTTAAGATTCTAGTCTAGAATATGGTTATATTACTGCCTTCGTTAAGGCGATTAATCGGTCACTGTCTTAGTCGACCAACAGTTTTATTAGTCGAAAATGTATTTTATTTATATAAAAGGATTTATATAGCAAAAACAGCAAAAACAAGAAGATTTGGAGTGAGTTAGCTAAAGATTTTGTACTGAGTCATGAGCTTCATCTAACTTATCCTTATCTAACTATAAATAGACTCTCTACTAATTCTTTTCTGTAGAAATAGTTGTTTTTGCATGAACTTTTGTGCAGTTGTGGTCTTCTGAGTGCAGTTTTGGTAAGCTACATGAAGATTGTCAAAAGTATCAAAAATCTGATATTAATCAATACTATAACAAGTATCAAAACTAGATAATCATTTGAGCAAGTATCGGTGCTAAAAAAATGCCTTTCACAAGACAAGATTTGACCTTTCATGAACAGTTTTAGAATTATCTTGAGGTTTTTTAGAACTAGTAAAAGATCACAATGTTTAATAAAGAAAGGACTATTATTTTGTGTAAAAAATGTCAGTCTATATTCAAAAACCTTGACCTGAAAAAAACCATTTGCAATTATCCTTGTGGCGTGGAAATTGGTATTGGTATCAAGTATATTACTTAATATTTTGAAATTTTAGAATTGTGACAACTCTAGTTTTGTCACTTTTTGGGTCATTTTTGGCTCATCAATACAATACACTCAATATTTTAATTGCATTTAGTTACAGTTACTCAATGATCCATTTTTGATATATTACATGTATTGTGATAAAATCAAAATTGTGACCGAACCCCAAGAAAATTGTCATACAATATGAAGATATTTTAGAGTCAGAAGTAAGCACAATGTATGGACTTCTGTAGTGAAAACATATTTGATGCAGGTTTTGATCCAGAGATCAAATGCTAAATGAAAAATGTATTGAAAATATTTTAGTTACATAATGATTGTGTAATATTTTATACACATTTGCAGCTTATACTTAACTCTTTAACGAACAGGAGCGATGTGACCCTGGTCCTGCAGATGTCTAACTCCCTCATGCGTCTAAATTCTCTGAGCTGGGTCTTAATGATGGTTAGATAAGTGTATAAATCTGAGGCATTTATTGTGTTTATATTTCAGCCGAAATGTCCTTTTAACAAGAGTGTGCTGAGTTTTATTAACACAGATTGATTCTTCAAACATTCTGAACAGTGCAATGTATTTTTTAGTATATGTATCTGTTTTGTTGTTGGCCCTTTTGTAACCCCTGCCCCTTGAGACAACAGATGGAAATTTGCCTTGGGCCTCCATCCGGTCTGTTTACCTTCATGCAGTGTCATGTTTGTCCATTAACATGCACTGTCCCAATCGAATACATTTAATAAATAAACCGTTTAGTGACTTAAGTGAATAGTATTAAAGTGTTTACGATGAAAGATTTCAGAAAATACGATTAAAAAACTCTGTAATGAAGTGTTGGAATGACTGAGCGTCTTAAAATAAGAAGTACTTGTACAGTATGTAACTTCTAACCCTCCTGTCCCTTTCCTCTCCTCAGACGGAGCCCACAGCGTGTCGGCCCAGTGCATCCTGCGCGTCCTCATCATCACAGAGGACATGTTGGGCAGCAGTGTCACGGTCCGTCTCCATAACATGTCCCAGGACCACTTCCTGTCGCCGCTGCTGTCCCACTTCCTGGAGGGCGTCTCCGCGGTGCTGTCCGTCCCCGTCGAGGATGTCTTTATTTTCAACATCCAGCCCGACCATGACACCTCGCCACAGGGCAAAACCATCCTGAACGTGTCCTTCTCAGCGGCGCTCCCCGGTGGTCGCTTCTTATCCTCCGAAGCACTGGAGGAGCAGCTTTATCTGAACAGGCCCAGGCTCACCGCTCTGACACAGATGGAGGTTAGTAAAGACTGCTTAAGACTCAAAGTAAATAAGGGACCCACAGGGTTGCTGGTGAACCTTGGAACAGTTTGGAGAGATGCTTCAGACGTGTTGTTTCAATAAGAATGAAGGGATAGGTGCATGCTATATTCAGTCAAAGCTCGAGGTTGTTGAAGATGTTGAGGTTTAACTAAGTGGTGACTGGTGAGCAAGGATAGAATATAAAACAGTTTTACATGTTTTTAAATACAGTGAGTATACACTGGTAATATTTCCCTTAAGAGGTAACTTAAACTTTATCTGCTTCTTCTAAGAGTCCACACATTAGCCTCCATCTGTCCAATAGACACTTGTGTGTTTAGAAAAGCTTGCAACCTGGTACCCATACAAACATTCAATCCTATTCATTTTAATTAGGCAGCAAGAAAAAAAACAAACTGTAATTTTGATGTTTGTAGACAGAGCAGACAGGACTCACCATGCCAACAAGCCATGTTAGCCAGTGCTATACAATGTTTTCTAGGCTTTGTTTTTGCTTTTTTTTTGTCGTCTTCTTTTTTCTTTGTGATATGGATATTTGGATATTTGGTAACGCTAACTTATGGAATGATACAAGAACACTGGAAGGGTTTATGGTAGTGGGTTGTTTGAGTATAGAGTTACATTCATCATAAAGTCATTTATTCACAATATAATAATCAATAATATCATGATAATATCAATGAAAGGATGAAGGAGGAAAGGATGAAACAGCAATATGCAATAACTGTCACCTTACATCAAGAAGGTCCAATCAAGTAAGTGAGTTCCGGACTGTTTAGGGTCTTTCTCTGTGGAGTTTTTTTCCCCAAGTATCTCAAAGGGGGCTCCAGGTTCCCTCATAAGCCTAAACATGCATAAACAGGCTAATCCTCCATAGGTTCTTCTGAGCATGATGGACCTAGCTGGACCTAGATCTTCAAATTCTACTGCTACAACATGTCCTTTCACCAAAAGCTAAAATATAACGATGGATTTTTATATGAAGACTAATGTTAAGGTTTGGCTGAAGTGAGCAGCTGCAAACTTTCCACTGCAGTAATTTATAATGACTTAATGTGGATTTAATGCATCAGCAAACACACAGCTGGAGTCTGTCAGAGTTCAGATACAGGCAGGATATAACACATGCTCTTATCAAATGAAGACTAGAAAACCTGGAAACAACCCAGTTTTGCCAGGTTATTACTGGTTAGTGGAGCTAAATAAATAAACAAAGTGTGATTGAAAAATAAAGAACAGATTAATTATTATTGACAAACTTAATATGAATTATAATAAGCACAGATTTGCAGAAGCGGGAGCATATGGAGAACATTTGTTGTAGCTCGACATTTATTGTGAGCAAAACAAATGAACAATGTAGTGAGAAGTAGGCCACTGCTGGTGTGAAGTGGGTGAAGCCGTGCTGGAGAATGTATTAGAGTGATTTATAAGGATTCAAGTAGTTTTCTAAACTGTTACTAAATCAAGATTAAACTGGCCCTAAATTTGGACAGAAATTACACATGCACACCTGCAGTTCAACAAAATACATTATAAACCAGAGAATAAACTAAGGATTGAAGGTCACAGTTTATTTCACACTGCTTTTGATACACACAAACTTAATTAAGTACAATGTAATGCACCATTTAACAAGTGTCTCAACGTGTAATATAGGGTCACAAGGTTTGGGTTACGTGCTATAGGTAGTTACACTGTGAGATGCAGTCAATTGGTTATTACTGGTTGTTATGAAGTGGATCTCATTTGGGTTACATGCTATTACAGGTTGTTACAATGTGTGTTACATCTGGATTATATGTTATTGCATGTTGTTACATAGTGTGTTACATTTGGGTTATACGTTATTTGGGTTACAGTGTGTTACATTTGGGTTATATGTTTTTTATGTTATAATGTGTTACGTTTTGTTACATGTTTTTACAAAGTATCTTACATTGGGGTTACAGGTAAATACAGGCTGTTACAAAGTGTGTTACATTTGGGTTATATGTTATTACAATTTGTTACAACGTGTGTTACAGTTGGGTTGCATGTTATTACAGGCTATTACACAGTGTGTTATATTTGAGGTAAATATAATTGCTGGTTGTCACAAAGTGTAGTTCATTTGGGTTTAAGGTTATTACAAGTTGTTCCAAAGTGTGTTACATTTGGGTTACACGATATTACAGCTTATTACACAGTGTAACTTGTTAAATGCTGTAGTGACAATGTGTCAAGTGTGTTATAAAGCATAATCAGACTAAATTGAAGGAAAACAAGGGAAAGGAGAAAATTTAAGTAAACTTGAATTGTGAGGACGATACTGCTTCACTTCAAAATGTAGGGGGCGCTCCATCATTCAAAAACTGCATAAAAGGAAGAAACCAATTCTTCTTCTGGCGTGTTTCCTTGTAGGTTCTCCCGTTCGACGATAACGTCTGCCTGCGTGAGCCCTGTCAGAACTACATGAAGTGCATCTCGGTGCTAAAGTTCAACTCCTCTGCTCCGTTCATCTCGTCCAACTCCATCCTGTTCCGACCCATCCACCCCATCGCTGGTCTGCGCTGCCGCTGCCCCCTTGGGTTCACGGGGGACTACTGCGAGACGGAGATCAACCTGTGCTACTCCAACCCTTGTCTGAACGGAGGAGTGTGTGCACGCAGGGAGGGCGGATACACATGCATTTGCAGAGCGGACTACACAGGTAACACGCATGGTTCATGTTATTCTTTGTGTTGGCCTGGAATTCTAATCGCACAAGCACAAGCATTGCGATTAGAAGTGGGATTTATATTTTCTGTACAAAGTTGACATTTTAGTTAGTTGGATAGTAGTTAGTAGTTTAAAATAAAATTGGAAAACATGTGTTACTGGGATAGGCTCCAGTCACCTGCGACCCCCGGAACGGGAATAAGCGGTAGAAAAAACAGAGTGTAACAGAGTGAACAGTAAAACATGGCCAGAAGAACTGATAAAAAGACTGAAATGTGAGCTGGCAAAGCACAAGAATCAGAAGTTTTATACAGATTAAGACAGGATATTTTGTTTTCTGAGGAAATTATGGCAAAATTGCAGCCTTTGTGATTTGTTAATTTTGTTAACTTGTGATTTCGAATCAATTGCAATAAATCGGTCAGTTATTTGGTTAAATGTGTTGCTGAAGCTGCTTGCAAAATAAGTGGTACTACTTTTTTTGGTTCCGATAGAAAAGGTGACAAACTTGCGTTACAGTACCGTAAGAGGTTGAATACTTGGCAGATTGTCGTAATGGTTTGCTGATTTAAAATAAAAATTATGAACATTTCCTGGAGTTTAGAATAGCTGCACACACAGCCTGCTACTGATACTGCTATGTACGACATTCATTTTAATGTCATAAAAACATGATTTTTGATGGGTTTTTTTACGGCAGAAACAAATAGTTGTTGCATTATTGTTTGTCATATTTGCTATATTTGGTACATTTTCCTTCCAGCTCTATTTTCTAAAGTTCACTCATTGTTGTTACCAAAACATTCCTGGTTTTTCATAGTTTGTGATGTTGATGAGAATATATGGCATGGCAAAGCTCGTGATGGATTTTAGCTTCACATTTCCACTGGTTATTGATAGAGACAATATTATTCACCCTGTTGAGTTGGATCTTTTTCTCCCAAGCCGATTCTCTTTTATCCATCAACACCTCTCTTCAGAACAACAGGTGCATTTTCCCTTCTTTATATCTGATCCACTGAAGTAATAGTCTGCGCGTTGTGAGTCTAAACCGTTTGTAGAAGCCTGTTTTTGTCAGGTTGTCCCAGATCGACGTTCTTTGGTCTCAAAAAAAAAAAGAAAAGAAAAAGACATGAAAACGTGTAGACTGCTGCCTCCTGGGAAGAGTCTCCACCTCCGTTTACTTCAACACACTCACTCAAAGAAATGTATAAAGAGACACGAGTTCAGAGAGAGGGAATACCATAATGATGTTCTCCGTCACGAAAAATAGTTTGACAGTTCTCACGGTGGAAGGAGGAATATTATAATTTGATCCATGCTACCATACTACGGCTGCATGGTATTCAAAATTATTGCAATATGGCTGTAAAGTATTGCAATATTGATATTGATAGTGATATTTGCATATAGTTTTTGACATAATAATTTATAGTATATTAAAACAAATATGTTCATGGTTTAAAGGACACGTGAAGCACTTTAAACAGCTTTAAACTGTGTCCTAACAATGTTCCATCATCAACATTCCGTTGCATTCACGCTGTTTTGAGGAATGTTTATTAGACAATTCTCCCCCCTCGAGCGTCAAACACACGTCCTGCTGAACTTCTGGGATTTTCGGATGTATTTTCAGACTTCATGCATAACTTACCAGATCTTCCGCTGTTTCAAGTCCTTAAATCATTGCCAGACTTGTTCTGAGCGTTTCTGCCGTCTAAACACAATAACCGCTGCAATTAAAAACTGTTCCCACAGCCTTTGATTTTGTGATATACACTATTAATAATCAGCCGTATTCAGGTGCACATATGTCATTGTGTGCGACCGGCTCCCCTCTCTCTTTCTCTCGTACACAACATAGATTTTCTGTGTACAAGTGTGTGTGTTTTGATAGTTAGGGGGATGAAGATGCAAAGAGGCTGCAGTGCTTCCTTCAGTTTATCAGTCTCAAATAACTTGACCAATTCCATCATTCTGCCACTGAGCTCGTGTGGCTAGAGAGCTATTTAACTTTCACTGAGTGTGACTGTGAAGTGAATGAATAATGCAACAATCTGCAAAGTGTCTAGATAAGTACTACATTTGCCTAACATATTGATTCTCACCAAGTGTAAATGATTTAGCTTTCCAAGTACTACCAGAAGTAAAATATCAGTAAACCAATTAAAAGCAGAATGGCAATACCAATCCGTGGGTGTCTTTGTGAAAGATTTGAAAAAACAAACAAAAAAAACACTATCATTTAAAAGGTGAAAAGTCTTCAAAATGTTGTCCATGACCGGAGAATGTCATGTAACTGTCCCCTAATATCTTTATTTATAGCCAGAGTTTGTTTAGTCTTGTTCTAGTCCCATGTTATTCTGTCACCAGTCCTGGTTTATTTCTAGTTCATTACGGGTTTAGACCTGGTTCAGTAAAGCCAGAGATAAACCAAGACTAATCAGATTTTAGATTGCTGTTAATATTCAATCCAACACTGATAGCAGAATGTATTTTCCCAAATCTCAACAGTTACTTTCTATACAGCCTGTTCACTTGTAGTGCGCTCTGAACTCCATTGCAGAGTTATAAGAGACAGGGAAGAGAGTGTCTGGAGATTTTTCACTTTTATTTACTAGCAGACAGGAGCTGTAGAAGAACAAGGAAGGAATGAAGCAATGAAAGAAAACCAGACAGGGTTCTGAACTCCCACTGAGCCAGCAGACAGACAGATCAACCACACACAGAGGAAGAGGAGGAGGCTTGGACAAATAAAAATGCAATCAAAGTGTGAGTGTGTGCATGTTCTCTCTGTGTTACTGTGGCAGAGTGGTTAGGAGGAGGAGAGGATGCCGTAAACAGGATTAATGAAACAAGCATGAACGATGTTAAAAACAGCTCCAGGAATGTTTTGATGAGCGAACAATGTTGTAACGGGGTTAAAAGCTCATGTCAATTTTGCACAATACGTATCCTTTAAACCACTGATATTATGAACCCTCCATCTGTTAGCGTCATGGTGCCAATGTTAGCTTCTGCCAAGATGGTTCACCAACTCACATTGTTACCAGCAGAAAGTGTCAGACACTAATCCATTTGTGTTCGCTGCAACGCCTGATGCACACCGACTCCGGTTCGGGACCCGCGCGGGTCCCGCAAGACTTAGAAAGTGCTTAAAATCAATGCGCCCTGTCACACCGACCTTGGAGCTCTGCGGCCGCGGGTCCGGCAGCCGCGCGGGTCTCCGGAAAGAATCCGCAAGAAGTCTATTTTTGCCGGACGCCGCAGCGGTCTGGTGCGGCTTTCATGTCATTTGACGAGTGCTCTCCGGAAACCACGTGAATCTACGTGGCTTTCGTCAAAAACGGACCGCAGTTAACCGGAGCTGGTGTGACAGGCGTCTGCAAGAGACCCGCGCGGGTCCCGGACCGCGACCGGACTGGACTCAGTGTACACTAGGCGTAAACTTAAAGCCATTAGAGCACTGCTTCTCAAAATGTGATACGTGTACCACTGGGGGAACACAAGCTCCTTCTGGTGGAATGCGACGTCATTTATTGGTCCTGTTTAATTTTTTTTTGCCATACTTAAATCATGTAATCCTTTTTTAGACCTCGTTCAGACATAGAAGAGTCGTTCTGTGAACCTGGTTAAGAGCTGGGGGTACTTGGAAGGTCAAATATTTTCTCAGGTGGTACTTGGTGTATATTTATACACTAAGCTTAAGTAGGCCTATTTAAATACCAGAAAACAAAATAACTACGTGTACTTTAAAGGGAACTTAAAGGACACATATTCTGCTGCATTGACTTTTTTTTTTTTTTCTTTTTTGTTGTTGTTGTTCTAACAATGTTCTGTCATCAAAAACCTACCTGAAGTAGCATTCATTTGCATTCACGCTGTTTTGAGGGATGTTTATTAGAAACACATTTCCTGCTGAACTTGGACTTACTCGGACGTATTTTCAGATCATCTACGTCACTTATCCGAGAATCTTCTGCTGTTTTGAATCCTTAAATTATTGGCAGACTCGTTCTGAGCATTTCTTCCGTCGAAACAC
Source organism: Rhinogobius similis (assembly GCA_019453435.1). NCBI lineage: Eukaryota > Metazoa > Chordata > Actinopteri > Gobiiformes > Gobiidae > Rhinogobius > Rhinogobius similis. Next base: position 9,983,650 of record CM033624.1, on the reverse strand, counting down.
GATCACTTATAAAAAATAATATAGCTAAGGCACTATTTCGCCATCTACTGGCTGGATGCACTAAGTAAGTGTCTTTTGCAGACTCTTGAGGAAAACAAGAATTATTTAATAATAAACCTTTTTTTTGTTTGTTTGTTTCATAACATGAGGTGGCCAATTAAAGGTACTTAAGAGCCTGTTCAAAAGCTAAAAACAAGTTTTAAAAAAGCATAATATTTTTCCTTTAATATGAGAAATCCACACTTTTGAGCTTTTGACCATATTACAATGACGTTTCCTCATCATTAGTTTTCTCAAGTTGTATTTTGATTCATGCATGTTTGAGTCCTTAATCCTGCATTATCCTGCCTTCGCAGCTTGAGTGCTCAGTAAATGGCGGCTTTCACCTATCTCTGCAAATTTTTCTGTGCTAGCTTGGGATTACTTCGAAAATTCAGACTCCAGGTTATATATGTACAGTTCTAAAATGTCACATAAATAAAAACACAAATGAAAATCTGCTTCTTGTTACAGTGAAATGCTACTATGGAGAGGCAGGGCTTATCAGTTCAATTTTGAAGTCAATGGATCTGTTTCTGTTATCAAGACGTTTTAGATCAATATTGCAGTTTACAATGGACAAAATGTAAAATAATGCTCTATGTACTTTTATACCAAATACCTGGAAAAAAGCACAATAGGTCTCCTTTAACCAAACCGAGCCTCAGGTAACCGCCCAATATACAAGAATACAAGAATAAAGTGGCAGAAATAGACCGAGCATCGGATAAAATCTGGCTCTGTATTGTCTGGGGCTGAACAGAGCAGACAGATCCAGCTTTGGGGCAGAATTGGTGCATGATCCTCTAGGGGGCGCTGCAGTGGTGAAGGTCAGAGGAGTGATCACAGACTAGAGATGTGCGAGCGGGTTTTGTAGTGGTTTTAGGGGTTTGTGTGGGCGGGCGGTCTGGTCTACACTGAAGGGGAAAAATGGGGAAATGGAAGCATCGATTTCACTCTAAAAATAATGTCTCGCCTACCATTTTATATTTGTACTGTTCAGCTAGATTAACAATAAACAAGGTTTCTTTGTCTTTGGATAAAACTGGTTCTTGTATTCATTCAGGCTTGTACGTTTAAGCAACACTGTCAATAGGGCTGCAACGATTAGGCGACTATAAAAGGTAATCGTTATCTGGACTATACAGACTCTGAAATACATACGAAAATAGATTTTATAACAAAGACAGAGGCATTATTAAATCAAAATTTAAAAAAAGAATCAACACAATCAGCAATAACACACTTTATTCCTAAATATTCTCCATCCAGAGGCCTTCAGTCACCATATTTTAGTCTTTATTTAGTTGATAATGTAGTTAAAAAGTCTGAATGTGTAATAGAAATAATTGTTTGACTAGTCGACTTATTGAAAAATGTTTTGCTGACTAGTCGACTAAAATAATCTTTATCTGCAGCTCTAGACTACAATCATGAAAACAAGAACATTTTGTAATGGGAAATAAACACTCTGCAAACAGTTATTAGCCTTTAAACATGCTGTTGAGTACATTTAATTTGCCATCTCATGTTTTGAAACAAAACAAAAAAAAGTGTATTATGAAGTTATTACATTTTTGGTCAGGAGTCTAGAAAACAATTACTTAGCGCATTCAGCCGGTAGATGGTGCCAAGCGTTTAGCGGTATTCTCTTTAGCCGAATGTGCTACTTGTAATTATCAAGCTAGTAGCAGCAGTTGTAAATTAAAATTCAAAATGAAAAAAGAAATGCTTAGAAAAGTCTGCAGATGATTTAAGGACTTAAAACGTAAAAAGTGACGTAGATGATCCGAAAATATGTTCAGAGGAGTTCAGCAGGAAGTGTTTTGGATGGTCGGAGGGGGGATTTTTAATGAACATTCCTCAAAACAGCGTGATTGCAACTGAATGGAACTCCAGGTATGTTTTTGATGACGGAACCTATTTTTTCCATTCTCACCTACTGTCTTGTCATTTTCTAAATTAAAACGAGTATTAAAAGAGTATACTTTTCTCAGCATATAAGTGTTATACGCCATTTGAAAGGTAAGAAATTCTAATTTCTAGTGATATGAATAGAAGCAATATTAGTGGTGCAAAGGCAAAGGTAGCCCTTCTGGTCAACTACAACTGTGTGAAATTTCAAAGCTCCGGGTTTATTGAAATTATGCTTATTATAATGCATTTGTACTTATAATTGTGTAATAGAGCACAAAATGTACCCAAAAGTGCTAACTGCAATAAAGACAAACACATGTCTTCAAACATGTCAAATAAAGTTTACACTAATTCTGCCTAAAAATCATGAAATAGGACTTGACGCTTTAGTTGAGGCTTTACCTGGGAGTCACATCTTTGTGAACCTTAGATGGAGCACTATTTGATGTTTTATGTCAAATCATAACCCTGTGGATGATATTCTGCAGCAAATGTGTGCCAAAGTGCTAATTCTAATGAGCGAGTAAACTTTAGAGTTAGCTCTCTGTGTCCTATTCATATGCAAGGTTAGAAATGGATGAGAAAGAGCTCATTCCCTAAGAGGAAAAGTAAGAGAACAAGGAGATACCAATCCAGTCTTACATTGTTGGAAGCAATCATTTTTGTTCTTTTTATGCTTTAATAAATTGTTAATTTTTTTACTGTTAGAATGTACATTTATGGGTTTGGGAAGAGCGAGAATTTGAGTGAAAATATGTTTGTATATTCTTGATGGAAAATGGAAATTTGTGGCCAAAACTAGATCAACCAACCCATGATTGGACATCCATAGCTTGAATAAAGGCAAGAAAATAATAATTTTCATGCTTTTTTTTCTTCTTCTAGCTAACTTCTCACACGTTTTGTCATTTATTGCTCTTTTGGGTTGTACTGTGGCATGAAATGAATCCAATAAACATTTTGTGAAAAAATTTGATTTCCAACAATGTATAGCATATCTCTGTAGCTAAAAATATTATTTTTTCTCCATTGAAATGAATGGTAAAAGAACCTCAAAATGTCCCTGAACAGTGAGACTTGAAAATGAAAAAATATTACTTAAAAAAATAAATTAATAAATACATAAATATTGCCCTTAAAAAGCTATTACTAATTACTAAGGTTTCAGTAATAAATACATCAATTCAAACTGTAAAGTCTATGAATTGTTAATGCAGACATATTACAGAGTCATTGCTCCTGTCTGCTTTTCTAAACCTCAAGATTTGACTCTTGCTCTTTACAAGCGCATTAGTGAGTTAAAGGCCCATTAATGACTGTGTTAATGAGGACTTCGTAATGAACTAAACAAGTGCATTTATCTCAGCTCTGTCTCTGCACCTGACACTCACTTTAACATTTTATAAACACGTCAGATCCAGGCAATCATCTAATGTTACACACTTAAGGTATTTATAGAGAATGACATTTTGCACATGTTTTTCGAGGAGTCAGAGGAGACATCCCGTGGCTTAGTGTAAGAAAGAAGTGTCCGTAGCTAACAGTATTTTTGTCCTAGTTCTTTCTTGCTGCTTTTGAACTCAAATACATTCTGCAAATGATATCCAAAACTCCTTTTTTCTTTTTGAACTTTTTTTTTTTTAAGTTTTTAAAGTTCATACATGTTCAGAGCTTTGTCACAACTAATTTTTCTGTTAGTGTGGTTCTTATAATAGCTGTGCTGCTAATTCACCATTTCCCATTCCCGCTCCTGTCCCAGTCTACATGCAGGTCAAACAACTGTGCAAATGGGGGTCTGAGAGACGTTCAGGTGCGTCGACTAGTAATCTAGCATTAGAACTAAAACCTTCCAGCTATGATTGCTATAATAAAACATACATACATACAAAGCCACACTTTTGGCAAACAGAAAATGGTAGAAGTTATTTGATCTCCGCATCCCAAATAAACACATTAAAGCTACCGTAGTTTTTACTTTCACTTTAACACAGCGGACGAAAACAAAACGACATGTGCTAGTCCGCGGTGGAGGGACGTAGTTTGTCAGTCTAATAGTTTGTACATGTCTAATAGTTTCCTGGTTGTTTCTTACCCGGTGCAGTTGAATGCCTCTCCGACCTTATTTTAAAGCATTCCCCAAATCTTTACTTTACAGCCTAAAAACACACATTTTCAGCTCTATATTTTCCTATCCCCTAAGTGAGAAAAGGTGGCATCTGTCAAACCAACCGTGAAGTCGAAGCATCAGAGAAAACTCCTCTCCACCTCTCGTGTACTACATCTGAAGTCAACATGCAACAACAGGCCTACAGCCATTTAGACCACAACTGTACACCGCAACTGGCAGAGGGTAGAAGAGAGGAGGGAATGGAGGTGTTTCGGACCCCGGGGACCCTGCCTGTTTGAATGGGAGAGGGTTGGAACGCTGGGGGGCCAAACCGATCCAGCTTTGATGAATAAAACATGGTGTGAATGCATTAAGTCTGAGAGGAGTGGGTTATATTTAGAGACAGAGGCACAGGAAGGAGCGAGAGAAGTGGGACGCACCCGGTTTGAACAATAGAATTATTAAGCTGTAAGTTTTTACATGAGTCAGGACTTCTGGAGTTGAGAATGGGGGCTTTTAAAATGATAGTTATGAAGTAGTTGGATCTGGAAGAAAAGCATGGAATGGTAATTTTAAGATGTTTGCGTTGTATTTGTTCAAATTGTTGCAGATTCGCTTAAAAGTCGAACATAAGGTACGTCAGGGAATTCTCTTCAAACCCAAAAACGCCTACAAATTAATAAATGAATTGCTTTCAAGTTTCATAATTTAATACATTGAGGGCAAATTATCTATTTCATTGAGCCTGATCACTTTTTATAAGCCAATAATGTATCCATCTCATTGTTCCGTTTTTATATAAGTGCATTTGAGGAGATGTTAAAGGGGCTGTACCTGATTTTTACAGTTTTGAAATGTGAAAAACAGAACTATTTCATGTTTAAGTGTCAGTCACATGTGTCGCTCACTTACCTAATCCACTCCCAGCATCCTAAGAATTCACTGTGATGAGTTTAGAAGTGCTTTTCACGAGCGTCCCATACCTTCACGGTAAAGCTAACAAACATTAGCATGCTTCTCTCATAGGATAAAATGCTCTATAAATAGATGCAGAGAAAGTGCTGTGGTCTCATTTTCACTCGAATAGATGCTTTTACAGTATATCTGTGCTGGGGCAACACAGATTTTACTTTATTACATGCAAAAAAATCTGGAGCATGGACTAATTCTGTTTTCCCCGTTTCACAACAGTAAAAATCAGGTACTGCCTCTTTAAACCTTGACTTCTTTTGAACTTTAATTCACTTTTTATTTGTATTTTGCCAATATGTTCATTTAATAACAAATCCACGCTTTCAACTTTTAAATAGGAATTGTCAAGGTTTAATATACTGTTTGTTTGTTTTTTATGTCACGACATTGAGTGAGAAGTCTTAGTAAGTTGCCTGTGCTTTTAAATGTAGTTGCTTAAATGTCGCTTGAAAGAAAGAAACATTTATCTATGTTTGAGTGGCACAATTGACGGTCCATACTTCACACTGCTGTGCTCCTTAAATTGACCAAAAACAGTCCAGGAAAGGGAAATCTGATTTTCTTGTTGTCTGTTGTTACACTAGGAGTAAATCTGAGTGCAGTGTCAGCTTCACAAAGAGCCCAGGTTTTATTTATGCTCCAAAGGGTTCAAAAACGGCTTCAATTAGCATTTGGTATGATTTTAATTTAATTTTAGCGGAATGGTAATCAACATCAAAAAAGTTTCATTCGCTTGTGTAAAATATAAGTAAGCAATTTCCTTTCAAAGAAGTGTTAGTAGAAAATAAAAGCAAATGTTTCTTAAAACGACTTTCTTTCTCTTTGTTGGCAGCTGTGATTGGAGCCTGCTGACTGGCATTTTGAGTTAAATTCTCAATTGGGACCAAATAATGTGAACCCACTCCACTTTGTGCTCTTGGCTGGTGGCATATGTCAGCAGATATGCAGGTGCTGAATTCACACTAAAAATAACACAATCTCTCCTCTTAGCCCTGCAGGCTGGTCTCCATGCCACTGGCAGCTGTCAGTCATGAATAGTTTGTCCATCAAATCCTGTTTTACTGCATTATTTCAGAATAGTCATTTTTAGTCTCTATGTAACTTTTTTGCTTCTCTATGGAGATGTTATTTCTTTGCCTGGAATATTCCACTGTATGCTATTAAAGGTTCAGCTTTCTGGTTTCCTTATTAGTCTCAGAATGGAGAGATTTGGACCGGAGCAGCGGTCAGTAGAACGAGCAAACAGACCAGGAAGTCTGGGAAGTTGTCGTGAAGAATATGAGCACCAACCTTTGCCACTTTCAAGCGAAAATAATAATATGACCAAGAGAACTAATCCTCTTGGAATCAGAACAAGACCACACTCTCTGCCCTGTCAAGTTTGTGAAAAGAAGCCCTGTTCTTTACTGTGAGAGCAGGCACTTCTCCACAGATCTGACCTGTAACTCCACGAAGGGCGGCTTGTCTCCACGGAGGTAGAAAATGCCACACCCTGAAAAAGAGATTCTGAATCTAAAGACTTTCATGGTTGAAGAAAGGTCAATTTAACTTCTAAAACATTTACTAACTACTGTAAAATTCAAACATTATTTATTGTGAAAGCATGTTAAAAATGAAATATGCATAAAAATAGTAATGTCATTTTAGCGATCAAAGCCTATTTTCAAATCCTTTTTTCTCCAGTTGTTTATCTACAAAGCCTGTCATCAAGTACTCCATGAATTAACCCATTCCAAACACACAAATCAGAATCAATAACAGTAATAGTCTACTTGTATTGCTGTATTGGGACAACTAATTGCACATAACATTAGTCCTCTGACCTAGCTTTAACTTGGGTCCGTCCCTGTTTATCGTCCCCCTCCTCTCCCAATAAATAAACACCACAGGAACCAATTACACAGTTCTCTTGCCTTTGTCTGATCCACTCGAACAAACAGCTCCTCATTAATATTAAAATAAATAAATAGAGTTTAAATCTCATGAATAATTCGAGAAAATGCGGAAAACAGGGCGACAGACGGTACTTAAATGCAACAAAAGAGGTGCGGTTTTGTAAAATCCAAGCTGATTTTGTGAAAGTGAAGCAGACATTGTAATAGTTATTCAAAGTAGAACAGCAAATTCATTCTTAATTGGATTCGCTTGGAAATGCGCAGTAAGGCTTTAGACGTGCAATATTTCTCGTTCAATATGAAGCCAGGTTGAAAAAGTGGGCTAATAGCTTGAAAGTGCGCGGCTTTTCTTGGTAATGTAACTTGAACCAACGTTAATGGCCTGTAAATGATGGTGTGGTTTGGAAACTACTGAGTGCTGTATGGAGCACAATGTAATCGTTACAGGGAGGAAAGGGGAAAACCACTCCCTATAAGTTTCGCCGCAAAGAGTTTATACATTACGATAAAATGTAATGAATTTGTAAATCTGTGTGCGTTGTTTTACGTTTAAAATTCCTGTATCTGATTTTTAGCGCGCTTTCGTAGTGCACTGTAATGAGTTATAAGTGCTTTTCACAATTTTTTTTTTTTTTTTTTGCTGTCACACTAAAGCCAACAAAAGCTAGCATGCTAAAAGTGCACTTCCTTGTTGTCAGATAATAAAATGGTTTATATTTAGACACAAAGCACACAGCCATCTTACTTTGCCTCTAAGAGCTGATTTAACAATATATCTAGACTGGCGCAAAACTAATTTGTTTAATTCAGTTTTATAATGCCCATATAACTGCTTTATCGACTTTTATGTTTGTCAGCCCAGAGTATTAATAAATATTGAGCAGGGTTATTCATAGTTTTCTTAAAGGAAAAATATGATGTATGTTTTTTTAATTGTAATTAGCATTTAAACATACTCTTGAGTACCTTAAGTTTGCCTTCTGATGTTTGGAAACAAAAACAAATGTTTTATGGACTAAATGACCATCTGTTTCTCTGCAGTTTGCCCTGACACTTGTGGTGTATGCAGCCAGCAGGTAGCGCCTAGCACTTATGCAGTTATGTTATCACTTTAAGGAACTGCGTGAAATGCTAAAGGAGCCACACAGTTGCAGTGATCATGTCAACAGAAATGCTGAGAACGAGTCAGTGATCAAGGATTTAAAACAGCAGATGATTTTAGGATAAGTGATGTGTATAATCGGAGCATTCCTTAAAATAGCATGAATGAAGTCAAATGCAGGTATGTTTTTGATGACGGAACATTGTTAGAACATGATTAAAAGCTCTAAAAAAGTCACTATAGTATAAAATGCGTCCTTAGATAATATTTAAAAAATCTGTTGAATAATGTTATACTGTAATGTTTGCTGTAAATTACCTGTTTCTACAAAACAGACACAAGTCAAGTCAATTCAGACTAAAGCCCTCTTTGGAAGGGATTAGTTTTGCCTTGGTACGTCTCTCTTTTAATCCATCCTCGCTGACACAGCACCTCGACCCAAACTTTACACTGTGCACCAAAAGCACCCAAACTTTGCCAAAAGAGCCTTCATTCTACTTGGTCCTTGGTTGCCGCGGTAACGAGTTTGTTTTTTACTGCAGTTTGTTTCGTGTTTTTTACTTTTTAATAGTAGAAAAAGACAATAATTCATGACGGATCAATGATATTAATGTAGTTCAGATTTGGAGGTAAAATGGACGAAAAGATGTTTTCAGCTTCAACTAATGGACTAAAATCAGCCCAAATCACAGAGCATTTGCACGGGACTAGATTTACCCGAGGACCTCTGAGTTTGTGGAATTAAGTTAAAATTTGAGTGAATTTTTAACAGAAATTTTCACCGACGTGGCCGAGTCGCACCGGACATAGATTTCATAATTTTAACAATTTACCCAAAGCCCCAGTGTAAAACTAACCCTGTCCGAACAGGGCTTATTAGGCACCTTATTGAAGACTAAATTAAAGAATCATATCACATTTATTTGGTCAGGAAATTCTATTTTCACTACTCTACGCTACTCTACTCGGAGAGAAAATCCATCAGGTTCATGAGTGACACGCCAATTTAACCAATCACATTAAAGTATGAATTCTCAGAAGGAAACATTAGCTGTATGTCTTAAAATCAATACGAAGATAATTTACATACATAAATCAAAATTGCGATCTATAGTTTAAAAACAATGACGTGAATCTTTTGGCATTTGCCCACCCATAATTCCAGTAATTGACCCTCTCTTCTTTCTTACACTGACTTCCAGATCATTGCTGGAAGCCTCTGTCTTTGTTTATCGAGCGCTTGTCTGATCCGTTCCATCTCTCTCCCGGATAAAACCTCAGAGGTGCAACTTACAGGGCATTACGTCATGTTTGCATCTGTTAATCTAAAATAAAAGTAAAGAAATACCGCTTTGGGCCTTGGCTCGCTCAACAACAGAAAGTGAGCAAAGATAAACACTACAGCCTCAGGACTTTGGCAGCGGTCCAGTCGGGTCAGACAGCCGAGAGGGAGGATTTTAGTGGTAGATTTGAATGGAGTTTTGTCTGTTTGCTCGTCTCATCACGAAACCGAAATAACAGAGCAGAGTGAGAGGAAAGTGTAAAACAGAGCTTTCCTGTTGTGTCTCCAGAGTTCAGCTGACTCTCCCGGGAGGCTGCCTGCGATGCCCGGTACCAAAACTCTCCTGCTGTCTTCACCTAATGATTTCTTCTGCTAAGCTGCACTGAGACCTGTAGCCACGTTTCGACCGGCCCCCCAGACTGATTCGCTTTAGAGCACTCTGGAGCAGTTCTTTTCAACTCACCTAAACCTAACAAATGTTTTCTTGCTAAACAAAATGTATATTTGTACCTGGAATATATTGTTTAATCATAACGCCGATCTCAGCAATTTTCAGGGAAGCGTTCAGTAATTCTGAGTTTGTGGCGCTGTGAGACGTGGCTAAAGCTAGAGTAAACAAGAAACAACTTCTGTTTTTTCTTCTGGCATTTATTTAACGTTTCTGCGCCTCTATGCCACATTTTAACGCCATTTCATGTAATGCATTGTGTTTGGCTAATCTTAACACGAATGATGTGCGACGATAAGCAGGAAACGGAGATGCTAACGTGTGCTAGCTTTGTTTTTTTGTCGTTCGGCTCAACAAATATAGTTAACATCACTTACGGTGGTTTATCACAAGATCAAGTCTACTTGTAGTGAGAATTTATTACTTTCTGTTTGCGTGTTTCCATTTAAGTCTGCGTTTTCTCTTATTCAGTCTTCTTGCACGAAAACCCTCGAGGGTCCACCTTGTGTTGCTTAAATGGGCCGATATGGTTCACTTAAGACACAAAGTGAACCTGTCAAAACGTGGCTTTGGAATGCTCAACATTCTGAAATTGCCCCTGAGAGAGATATAAAGTTATCTTGATTGACTGATTGTTTGATTGACAGTTAGTGGAGCAGAAAAAATTAGAGCTGAAAGCGCAAAATGGAACAGAGCCGAAGGAGCAGAGCCAGAAGTTTGGAAAATATTGACAGGTGATTCCATATTGAGATGGTTATAGCTGTAATATAGTGAAAGGGAACATGAAGTCAGTCGGTGTGAGAGCAGGGGGTGCAGAGGACAGATCGATGCGTTTAAAAACCCAGAGGATACTCGTTCCTCCTGTATATTGTGCATCACATATATCTGCATGAGTGAGGCTCCAGTTGACTGTGTGGGCGTCTGACAATCTGTGTTTACTCGGCTGCATATTTGTTTCGTTTCCGTCTGAAGTCAGCATCGGCCGCACAGGACAAAAACATTTTACTTGCACGTCTAATGCCAGAGATAGCTACAATACTTCTCTCTGCCAGGTTGGATAATTATTATACAAAGAAAAGTTCCCTCTATTTGTACTATAACAATGATTTATACTTGAGCTTTTACAGACACAAAGAGAAGTGTACAGAGGTGAATAAAACAAGTTAGAAGGTGAATGTCGACCTGTCTTTGTAATAGATTATGGTTATGTTGATTTACAATACAATTTTTGCACAGATTGAGGCATATTGTTGTCTACTTAATTCAGTCCAGAGCTTGAAAAGCCAAAATACTGCATTGGGTGTTGTTTCTAAACCACAGCTCAGATCTGTTGAGAATCATTCAGTTGGCATCACTCAGGCTTTTCTGCAACCTAACGTGCATTTAAAGCCATTTGACTTCTAATCTCACCAAACACATTTTCTGGCCTGGATTGGAAGGAAATGTTCTGACCATAGTTTGAATTTCTGTTCATTCATCCAGTATTGGTCCAGTCCGAGCCTCATTTGCGTATGAAGACTCCAGACTCTCCAGGTGTTTAGCCGTGAATAAAAACAGTGCTTGCCTTTTGAAAACATTTTTTGTAGACGTGAAATTTTCAAGAAATGTAGATTGGCGCATGTGACCTTTCGGCGAAGTCTGGAGTGACGTGGTTGAGTACACCGCATCTGTGATAATGAGGTTATTTTGGGATTGGACTAATGAAAAACAGTGTTGCTACTCAGCAATACAAAATCGTTATGCACCACCAGAGAGAGGATGTTACATATATTGGCAAAAACATTTTATCCAAACATGGAATATGTACATATATTAATAGATTTTTTTTAAATGATTGATATAGTTTGTATGTACTCCATTATGATTTTTAATTAGTAGGGATGCAGTTTTCATATGTTTCTTTGACCGTTAATTGGAGCAGTGGGCAAAAGCTGTTGTTTTTTTTTTTTTACTGAACGGCTCCACACTAATGCATTGCTAGAGTGCACACAGAGCAGATAACAGCACAACACGGCAGAATGAAAGCAGATAGAAGTACGATTAAAATGCACTCTTTAGTCCTGATAATGAATAAAACACTCTTCAGTAAGAGCCACCGCGTAAGGTCGCCTTTGTTAGCTGCTTACGTCGGCTTGAGCAGGTAAAAGATCAACAGTTTCTAATCTCCAGTCCATATTCCACTGTGTTTATTTCATTATCTTGAAACCCAACTTGAACAATGTACCCGATGTAACCCTAACCCCTAACCCTAACCCCCTAACCCTAACCCTAACCCTAAACCCTAACCCTAACCCTAAACCCTAACCATAACCCCCTAACCCTAAACCCTAACCCTAACCCTAACCCTAACCCTAAACCTAAACCTAAACCCTAACCCTAACCTAACCTAACCTAACCTAAACCTAACCTAACCTAACCCTAACCTAACCTAAACCTAAACCTAACCCTAAACCTAACCTAACTAACCTAACCTAACCTAACCCTAACACCTAACACCTAACCTAACCTAACCTAAACCTAACCTAACCTAAGCCTAACCTAACTAACCTAACCTAAACCTAACCTAAGCCTAACCTAACCTAACCTAACCTAACCTAACCTAGCCTAACCTAACCTAAACCTAACCTAACCTAACCTAACCCTAACCTAACCTAACCCTAACCTAAGCCTAACTCTAACCCTAAACCAAAACCCTAACCCTAAACCCTAACCATAACCCCCTAACTCTAACCCTAACCCTAACCCTAAACCCTAACCCTAACCCTAACCCTAACCCAGATTTTATTTATGTAATAAAGTAAAATCTGTTTTGCCGTTGTTCAGATATATTTTTAAAGTATCTATTTGGGTGAAAATGAGACCACAGAGCTTTCTTTGTGTCTAATTATAGAGCGTTTTGTTCTGCGCAAAGCATCATCTCAGACAAAGAGCTGAATAATCCACTCTTGTTTCTTCATTAATGTGAAATCGAAGTTAAATTAAACCATGTATGATTAATAGTCGTCCATAAATACTGCTGTGCCACTCAGATATTTATGAGAAAAATACTTTATTACTGGACTTTCAGCAAACTTATTTTTTCCCTCAGACTAACTGTTGCATAGGCCAGTGGTTCTCAAACTTTTTAAACCAGGAATTTGGCTTTCTGAGTACCACCAAATCTAAATTGTGTCTCTAACAGGACTATTTCAAGTCTAAATTAGAGCTAATCCAAGTCTTAAGTAGGAATACCCCATTGCCACTGTAGTTTAAACTGGAAATTTACTAAAGGAAGAGAAAGAAATGTGAATAAAATGTACTGTAAATTAAGAAAACAATTACAATTGAAGAGGCGTCCACGTACCACCAGAAGAAGTTTGCGTACCACCAGTGGTACACATACCACAGCTTGAGAAACACTGGCATAGGCTTATTTGCGTGCTCTCTGGTGGCACAATTGTGTATTACAAGTATATGTAAGAGACATGGTAAATGAAAAACACCTTCTAGCTGGTTTCAAAAGTACTTGATAGGATTAAAGTTATGCCATGTCTCTATCACACGTTAGCAGGAGATTAGCAGTGCATTCTCTGGTAAACCTTGCTGGTAATACAGGATGTTTTAAGAAATATTGATCTTTGTGCAAAATGTCCTTATGTGTTCCTCGCACAACCAGTTTTCCAATTGCATTTCGAAAGCAAGTCGCACTATCAACACCACTCTGCTGCATTGAAGATAGTGCATCAAAGACTTGTTTATCTTTAACACTTGCTTTCAAACTCCAGAATGAGAAAATTAAACTTGTACCACGATAAATGATTCACGTATGGACCGACTTCTGTCCAACCAAGCAGTTAAATTTGTGTATTTTCATCTCATAAATCATTAGTATTCAGGGGTAAACTGTGAGATTTGTGTGGAATATGTAATGCAATGTCATAAGTGCTTTCTAAAGGAGCAAGGCTAGAGTAATAGAGGATTTATAATTGGCTGGAGTCCATTCAAATCCCTGTAGTGTGAAATGTTTAGTGCGAGTGCTGACAGATGATTAGGAGAATATTTTATGGCAATCATTAATCTAAACTAATCAGAGAAATAGCGACTGCTGAGTTAACACCTGCCAACAAATATCAAGTTGAATTTATGATTTGAATGTGTTATGTAAGCGGACTTTCCCAGTGTAGTTACAGGGAAGTGTGTGTAGAATCTGTGATGATCTTCTGCCCTTGAACAAACTGCGAAAAATTTAAACCAAGAAAGTGTAACCCTAACCCTTGAAGAAATACACTTTGCTGTATAATACAACCTTCCATGAGTGGTGTGTTTAAAAACGATTGGTACTTATGTAAACACTCTATCCCATTCATTATAATGAGGCATTTGCTGATGAGTAACAACTATTGATTTCTACCTTTACTGATTACGGATTTGTGGCGCTTGGTGAAACAAAACAAAAGTCCTGTTGTCAAACTGTTGTGGACCGCTGTGTTTTTAGTTTAGTGTCATTTACATGCGGTTGAGTGGTTATAGTTACCAGAACAGCCCTGGATTTAGTTTGTGATGTTTGGAGGCTAACGCTAACGCTCCCACTGAAAATGTATTAGTGCTAACTCATGGAACGGTACCTAGTCTTTTGCAATAGCATCGACTGTAAATCCATATGAAACGTTTTGCTCTGGAAACCTAATCTGAATAATAATACAAGATGAGAAAATTGAGCAGTAACTATTTTCATTTAATAATTTTGACCCTCTAATTTTGAGGGTGCACGGTGGCAGAGCGGCTAGAGCTTCTGCCTCTCAATAAGGAGATTGTGGGTTCGAATCCCAGACCACCCCAACATCGTGGTTTCGAATTCCGAACCACCCTAACATCACACGATCTCTCTGGGTGGAGTCTGCATGTCATCCCCGTGTTACTGTGGGTTCTCTCCTGGTTCTCCGGCTTCCTCCCACCGTCCAAAGACATGACTGTGTAGGTTAATTGACAACTCTAAATTGCCCGTAGTGAATGAATGTGAGAGTGAATGGTTGTCTGTCAATGTCTCTGTCTCTCTGTGTTAGCCCTGCGACGAGTTGGCCACTGTCCAGGGTGTACCCCGCCTAAGGCCCAAAGTCACTGGGATAGGCTCCAGTCACCCGCGACCCCTAACGGGAATAAGCGGTAGAAAATGAATGAATGAATGAATGAATTTTGACCAAAACGTAAAGCTGTCCACTGTCCTTTCTAACCAACAGGCTTGGTATTTTGGGGGGTTTGTGAGTTTTAATTTTGTATATACACTAGAACAAAATTAACCTTTAAAAACCTTGAATTTCAAACGTATTGAGCATTCTCTGTGTCCTGTTTCAGGTGAGCGCTGTGAGCTGGACCGCCGTCAGGGCCGTTGTGTGCCGGGCGTCTGCAGAAACGGAGGCACGTGCAGAGAGCTGTCCGGGGGAGGCTTCCGATGTGAGTGTCCGGCCGGAGGCTACGAACAGCCCTACTGCACCGTCAGTGCGCGCTCCTTCCCCCCTAAGTCCTTTGTCATGTTCAGAGGGCTGAGGCAGAGGTTCCACCTGTCTCTATCACTGTCGTAAGTACTATGCTACTACTATGCTACTACTATCTGTACTAAAATATATACTGGTCAACTATAAAAAATAATAATCAGAGTTGTATTTTCATTATCCTAATTGTCATCTCTCTAAAACACATACAAAAAGACCTTTTATAACAAAGACAGCAGCATTATTAAATCAAAATGTCAATATCATATTATATTCGTAAATATTTTATATCTAGAAGCCTTTATTTTGTTAAAAATGTATTTAAAAACTCTCAATATTCAATAGAAATACTTGTTTGACCAGTCGACTAATCGGAAACACAATGGCTGACTGATCTGCTCCTAAAATAATTGTTAGTGACAGCTCTACACCGGAGCATGTTATAAAGTTGACGTGTAAAACAAACAACAGAACATGAATAATTACAGATACACATTACAAATATATTTCAGACTGATATTGCCACAGGGTAGATGCTCAGACTGACACCAGACTGACAAGCTGCGGTTTATACTAAAAGGCTACTAATAGAGCTGATTTAAAATGTTTAAAATGTCTGTTGAATACTATATCCTATAAGAGTATAGTAACATATTTCTGCACTTTTGTGATTCATTTACAGACATTTCACTTTTGTCCTATAATTAAACGTGTTACGTTTGAAGACAGGTTTTAACACATTTCTGTTCGATTCACTTAATATCATCTGGATATTGTTGGCGGTATACAAAAAGAATCAAGATATTCCTTTTAGTCAATATTGCCCCTTTATTAGAAGCAGTGCTTTCTTTGTGAAAGTACAAATGTAGTACTACCGCTACTATTTATTTTACTACTCTTACAACAACCATTGTGTGCTATTGTCAGTGTATTTTATTATCTTCTATCTGAAACCATTTTTCATTTTTTAAACATGTTGAGTTACGCTATTAGCTCTAATTTGATCCCCTCCATAATATAACTAAACAGTTCTTACATTCCCCTCTATCTTTGCCTTTGCTGTGGATACAGATCTCATTCACGCCTACTATTTCCATTACTTTGATTCCGAGACCCTTGAGTCTCCTTTTGCCTTTAATCTACAGCAAATCAATCCTAATTTTCTTTTTCTGTTATCTGTCACTTACTCTCACTCTATTCCAGCTCCACTGTTCTCTAACATAGATCTGTAAATGTAATCTGACAAATCCTGTTTTTAAAATCAACTTTTCAGAATCAATTCAACAAATTCATATATAGAACAAAAATGTGAATGTTAGACTCTTTTGAACAACGTGACAAACCACTGCTCGCACAAATCAATTCATGTATAGGCTACATCCTCTACTGTGATGCTCATTTGGCAGAATCATGTTCGTCACCGTAGCAACAGCTGCTGACCTTGTCGCTCCTAGCAACCCTCTCATCCCTCCTCTGTCCACTCTGAATGAATGTCTGAATGTTGATTACAAGTTACTATGGATTAAAACATCTCTGCATGCTGCCTTTTTATTGTATTGAATTTTCTCTCCATAGTAGCCATATTTATAAATCTACTGAATGTAAAAGCAACATTTACAAATGACCACTTTCTCACATTTAACGTCAAGTTCCATTATTAACATATATTATGCTAAATTTACTTTCTTGATCTTTTAACCATGTGATACTGATTCCTCATCAAAAACACATCTGGAGTAGTATTTAGCTTCATCCATGTGTGTTTGATGAATCCTGTTTTGTAAGTCATCTCCCCTCTGAACCTTAGAAAATAGTCTGTTTCAAATTTCCCAGATTTGTGAAGTCATAGATAGAGCCCCGAGATCTCCTGGGCTGTTTTAAGTCCATAAATCCTCACTAGACTTGTTGTGAGCACTTCTGCTTTCAAATCCCGTTCATTACAACTGCATGCTTACATTAGCGTGCCGGGGACAAGATAGGTTTGCTGATCCCCCCTGCTGCCTGTCGATAGCGTACTAGCACAATTCCTGATCAAGGAACGCCTCACAGATATAAAATAATGTATGCTTTGAGTAGATACATTATTTTAATTTGAAAGATTCCAAAGCAGAGGTACTCAAGACCCTGTTGCCCTTTAAATACAAACTTTTGAACTAAATAATTTATGTATTTTCAGTGTTATTGTGTGATCAAACTGTAAGCATACCTCCATCTCAGCTGGATACAATTCTGTGATATCATCTAAACCCCTAAATGAATAATCTTTCCTTGAAAAAAGTGTCTATGTGTTTATCCACAAATCACATTTTTGACTTTCTGAACATTTTCTCTATCCCTCTTGTGTGTCCACTCTGAAATATTCATCTGAGGCTGTAAAGTGCAGAGTTATAGCATACATTTTTCATGCGACGTGGAGCAGCCACAGAATAAAGTGGAAAAAGTCCAAAACAAAAGGCCACGGAGTCGAGAGGTTTGACAAACAGAGAATACAAAACAATTTGAAACTTTGTGAGGAGTTTCCAGGACAAAATAACTCAAAACCTCACTTTTTAGAGACTGAGATTGTAGATCTGGCCATTTCAATAGTCAAAATATAATGCAATATTATAAATTTTTGCTACAAAAATGCTTCAACAAATCAGCATAAATTGCCTTAAAATAATTTTAGTTTTACATACAATTTTTATGCTAGATTAAATCAAAACAAGCCCAAATACTCTTTACAATGCAGCTGTTTTGAAGTATACAGACTGTAAAATACTGTATTAGAGGTTGTAGTTATAAATATTGTTGTTTTTTTGTTTGTTTTTTCAGTTTTGCGACTTTGGAGAACACAGGTCTCCTCTTCTACAACGGACGCTTCAATGAGAAACACGACTTTATCGCTTTGGAGATTCAAGACGGACAAGTGGTCTTCAAATACTCTACTGGTAACAACATTTTTCAAAACCCTATGCAATAGATGTTTAAATTATTTGTTGCTGTTCTTTTTCTTGTTTAAACGCTCCCCTTCTGCCCCTCCGTAGGTGAGCTGTCGACCCAGGTGAGCCCCTTCGTTCCTGGGGGAGTGAGCGACGGAGACTGGCACACGGTCCACATCCGATACTACAACAAGGTCAGTGTAATGTACAGAGAATAAGACCGCAATGATTGATCAACCAATTGTGACTAGTCCACAAACGCTTGGACTCTAAAAACACATACAAAAAGATGTTTTCATTACAAAGACAGTGGCATTATCAAATCAAGTTGTCAAAAAATAAGAAAATATTTCTTATTTTTACCAATCATAGACTTTATTTCTAAGTATTTTCTATCTAGAAGCCTTGAATTCTCATATTTCAGCCTTCATTTGGTCGATAATGTATTGAGAAAGTCTAAATGTACTTGTCGACTACTAAAGTAATTGCTAGTTGCGGTCCTAATTAAGCTCAACAATCCCGAACTTCACTTTGTTGTGGTTCTGTGGTAATTTTTCTATTTGGATTTTGAAAAATGACGAAGGCTAAGCAGCAATGTGGTAAATAATGCCCATATAACGCTGTGGTTTTCAGTCCAAAACAACTTAAAATGTTGCAAATGTTTTAATAACTTAGCATTTTATAAAGTTTGAGAAACATATATTAAATAAAATGATAGGTCTTCTGCTCAGTACTTACCACAGAGTTGATTAGCTCCAAGCAAATGTTCAACAATTTTTTTTAAATGAATGGAAAATCTACTTCCAGAATCATTACGAAAAAATAGGTTTATTTGTTTACATTTTTGTAGTTACAATCACAATGCCATTTTTTGCATTTCTTGGTTCAAATGATATTAACAATATTATTTCCCCAAACACCAATTTAACTTACTGTAAAACACACACATTTTACATTGATTTGTTGTTTTAGTAGCTGCTTTGAAAAGACAACAAGCACATAATCACCAAGGCACCTAAAAATATTGCCTTAAAATTGAAATGCATTTGTTTATAATGCACTTTTTTATACACTGAACAATTACATTTCTTCATCCTCTCCACACATTTGGTGGAACGCAACAAAACAATACATAACAATACGCAACAATACCACCAAAAAAATCATTCAAGTATATCTTTATTTTTATTTTTATGTGTTTTTGGGGTCATTTAACAGACATGCCATTTTTATTACCACACATACTTCGCTCCAGAGGCACAGTTTGAACCACTGACCCTGTGGCTGGTGGGCACACGCTAAACCTACTGCCTCACCATTAAACCTCTACACAACAAATTGCCATGACAACATAACAATCAACTTAGATTTCTTCACTTAACATTGACTTTATACTGTTTTATCCTCAGCCGGCTTTCCGTAATGTGAGTATCTGCAGCTCATAAAATCCTACAGTACACTTCAGTACTATCGCTCTCCTCTTGTGTACTAATACTTCTCCCTAGTACTTCCTGTTCCTAGCCATAGACACTAGTATCCGTAGTACTTTTTTACCTCACTGTGTTGTGCGTAGCCTCTAGCCCCGCTGCAGTCTGCATGTTAGTGTTCTGTGTTTTTTGGAGGTTTATTTTGGTTCCAAACTGTTTTCTTGTGTTAATAATTCATAATTTGGGATGAGAACATGGCAGAAATATCTCTCTCCGCTTCCCGAGTGGTACAAGAGTGTCAACACAAGCTTCTAGGAAAAGTGTTTAGAGGCAGAGTTAGTTTAGTTCATTATTTTATTGATGTGGCGTCGTGTGTAGGCAATTTCTCTGGTGCATATCAAAGCTGTCTTGAAAATACAGTCGCGTTTGCCAAATAATTAATGAATTATTTTCTTGTGTTATATTGTTCAGCCATAACATTATGACCATTGATAATTAAGGTTAATAATACATTTTCTTTATACCCTTGTACTACTTGTTAGCTAACAGTTAGAGGTTTATAAAATCATCTTTCATTTTCTTAAACCTAAATTATTTCAGTTTTTTATATGATTTCTGACTATTAGCATATTTCTTTCTCTTTCAAGGTAAATTATTTACCAGAATAATCTAAAACAAATGTGGATTTTTTTTTTGTACTTTTGAGTAGATTCAGCTTTTGTATTTGTTTTTTTTTTTTAGAAAGAAGTCGGTGTAATCTGACATTTGTCCAGGAGTAATCTATCTGCAGAACATTATAAAGTCTTTCTTCTCTGAAAAGCGCCTTCAGATTGAAATTTCCGTTTGGGTTAAAGTCAGAATGTCTCAATTTAAAAACATTGTCCAGATGATTACCTTCGAAACTTTTATTTGTGTTTTTAAATCAATTTATTTATATATTTTCTTCTTTCAAGCTAAATTATTTGCCCTGTGAAAAAGAATGGGGAGTATTTCTCACTTCATATTTTTCTTACTCAATTGGATTACTTTGATTGACTTCAGGAAACATTTTTGGGTGTAGTTCTGGGTTGGACCTGGTGGTGTCAGTGCAGCTCTTGTGGGGTGTTACCAGTCTGCAGAGGTAAGTACGAAAAGCGCAATTCGGAAACAGTTCGATACGTTAACTGTCAAAATTAAACCTCGTCTTCCTCCAGCCCGACGTCCCAAAACCTCAGCTCCTTGTCTGTTTCCCGCCTGTTCAACCAGAAAACCAGAGAATACTCTTTTCTAACGTGCAGTGTTTCCCTACGTGTGTCCAGCCTCGCCGCAGTGCCATCGGGGAGGCCCAGGGTCCCTCGGATGAGAAGATGGCCGTGGTCAGCGTGGACGACTGCGACACGTCTCTGTCTCTGAGGTTCGGGACTCAGCTGGGGAACTACAGCTGTGCGGCGCAGGGCAAGCAGACCAGCAGCAAGAAGTGAGTGTGCAGCATCAATCGCGACATTCTAGACTGCCCATAGATGAAAGCTGAGTTAGAGGTCAGAATTATATGGTAGAATTTGAGTTTAAACTGTCAAAATGCAGATGTTTTTACCTGGTTTATGGTTATACCGTCTGTAATTACTGAACAAAAACTGGCAGTTCAGGGTCTTCTGAGTTGGCAATCTGTTATTCAAACACAAACGCAGTTGAAAGGACTTTATGTATCTAATTTGTGGACCCAAAACATTATCTGTTTCATTGCTTTTAGATTTTCGATTAGGTCGACTCATGCCTTAGAAAAACAATTAATCTCCCATAGAGTTTAGACCCCTGCCCTCCATCTGAAATATGTATTTGAACGCAACTTATTTGACATTGATTTCATTCATATACATTGATTGTGTTCAGATTAAGAGCGGGAACCATTCATTGTATATGTGAGGGAAGCTGTCCACTCATTTCAATGTAGAAGAGCTGCTCTATCACCCACTGATCAACAACTGGAATAACAAACACAGACTTTAAGAGTTTTATTGTACCAGATACAGACACAAAGACGTGAAGAAGTATAAATTGGTCCAACGACACAAATATCCAAAACTGCTAACAGTAGCTTCAGGCTAAATGCTAGTGTCTTCAACTGTATTTTAACATCTACAGAAACATTTTCTGACGTAATGCCAGGTCATAAACCTATATTAAGATTTAGTTGCAAGTCGACTTGAATTAGTTGTACTTAAAATACACATAATTTGCCAGGAAACGTCTCAAAAGAAGGAAAAAGTTGTTTCCCATTGACTCAACAGAGAGTTTTCCTCCAGACCATGGAACCTACGACACACTGCCGACTGAATTGTAATCGACTACTGCTACTACTGCCATTGCATTAAACTATGAAAACCTCTCGTAAAGGGGAATGCAACTCTAGTATCAGAGCAAATGCAGTTCTCTGTAAAAAGTTAAGTCAATAATGTAGTTAACCCTATAAACAGGTCATTTTGACAGTTTCTTCAACGTCCACAACATGATATTTTGTTCCTCTCTTTTGACTTCTGACAATATCAACATTTTCCACACTGTCAATTTGTTTTTGTTTCATTGCTTTATATGTGGTTGTAAGTACCTACAGTTTAATGAGTTCATTGATTAATATGGATTTTGACTTCCACAAATCTGAATACTACAAAACAACTGTGACTTGCGCAAGTCTTGATTGAGCATTTTCATAACCCTAATTAGCCATCTTTTCTGTTTTTCTGAATTTTTATCAGCTGTTGACACTATTCTGGTGTAAGACATATTTTAATGAGGAATTATGAATCTAATCTCGTAAAATCCTGCTAAGACTGAGAACAGAGCTGGCACACTTTGACTGGATAATAAATAGCACAAATGAAATACAGCAGAGCTCGGTGGAAAAGATATGATGACAGAGGGTATTGTATGGATGTCTTCATTTTAAAGTCAGGACCTGGTTTTGATTTGGATTTGTTAAGTCCTTGGCCTGCTCCTGTTTTTTGAAATTTTTAGACCTCTTTTTAGTCCTGATTTAGCCCTAGTTTAGACTTGTTTACACCAGTTTATATATGTTTATGTTGGTACTGGTTTGGGGCTCATTTATATGTTTATTCTTATATAACTCTATCTTATAATTAAGAGCCAAATCCTTTTTGTTATGCTACGTATACATTGATTTTTTATTTACAACAATGAGGCCAGACACAATTCTACTAAACACTGTAAGCCAGAAAATCTCTTCAAATCAAAGTCTTGTGCTTGTTTTTCCACTGCGCTCCTTGTAGCCGTCCTTTAACGCTGTCATGTTTGTCCTTGTCAGTGTGAAGTCGAGGCATTTCTAAAGTTAAATTAGTCGTATTTCTTTCAGTTAAAGGGAGACAGGCGGTTGAGAGTGTGCGAGCTAATCAAACACATCAGCAGCTCGAAGGAAAACGTCAAAATCAAGGACACCATTTCAGCTTTCTTCTCAGCAACTATTCTTTGTTTTTAATCGTTAAAGGGAACATATTCTGCTACAGTGACTTTTTGAGCTTTTAAGCATGTCCTAACAATGTTCTGTCATCAAAAACATACCTGAAGTAGCATTCAGTGGCATTTACACTGTTTTGAGCAATGTCCATTAGAAAATCATCCCCCCTCTGAGCATCAAACACACTTCCTGCTGAACTCCGTCTATTCGGGACGTATTTTCGGATCATCTACGTCACTTATCTGAGAATCTTTCGGTGTTTTAATCCCTTAAGTAACCAGACTGAGCATTTCTGCCGTCTAAGCATGGTAACTGCTACTGCTAATCCTCCTTATAGCATTTGTTGACAGATAACTTCTAAATTGTATGTAGCGCTGGCACCATCTACTGGCTAGATGCACTCAGTACAGTGCAGTAAGTGTCATTTCATACAAGGCAGATAAAAACTGCCATTTAATGAATAATAAACACTTTTTCTTGTTTCAAAACATAAATTTAAGGTACTCAAGAGCATGTTTAAAGGCTAATAACAATATCGAAAATGCAGAATATTTTTCCTTTAAATGTACTATAGATCACAGCAGTATTCACAGTACATTATCTTTAACTTAACTATTTCCATTAATATTGCTAGTATTCACATGCATGATTTTTGGGTACATGTACAGATTTAGAGCGGCATTCTTTCTGATGGGTGTTTCAGTAATCCTCGGTATTTGACTGTATTTTCTAGCCATCTGATTTTGACACAAAGCTGCTTTTACAAAAATAAATAAATAAAAGTCAGGTATCCCACCTCTAAGCCGGTAGTCATATTATTATTCAAATTGTGTGTATCCTTGTTTATGTCCCTGGCCCACCAAAACTAATTAAGTTGTTTTTTTCTTCACTCCTCAGATCTCTAGACCTGACAGGACCATTGTTTCTCGGCGGCGTTCCCAACGTTCCTGACAACTTCCCATTCGGATCTCGGGAGTTCATCGGCTGCATGAAAGACCTGCACATCGACAGCAAGCCCCTGGACATGGCTAATGTCATCGCTAACAACGGCACACTCACTGGTCAGGAAATATAAGGATATTTCTATCTGATTTGTAGCAACATTAGGAGTAACTACACAAGTCATGTATCACAAGAAAGGTTTTGGTTTGGTAGTTGTAGCAGAACTTGAAGCTATAATAGTTATAGAAGAAGTAGTAATATATCTAAGTTGTCATTTTTTTCATATTTTTCAGGTTGTAGTGCGAAGACATCTTTCTGTAAATCCAACCCTTGTCAGAACGGAGGAACCTGCCGAGTGAGCTGGGAGACCTTCTCCTGTGACTGTCCCCTGGGATTTGGAGGCAAAGACTGCAGTCACGGTAAACAAACAACTTGGTATTGGTGGCAAAATCATAAAACTGTTGTGTTTATGCTTGTATCAAAGGATTACCTTCACATTTTGGAGTTATTCGATTTTTAAACATATATTGCGTTTTTCGACTGGCTGTATCCCTCAGACCAGTTCATTTTGCAGTGTCTTGGAATGATTCTGTTAATGGTTAAATGCATTTCCATCCTGCAGAGGTCTGTTACGTGAGCATCTGACCCAAACGTATAATCATAATCATATCTAAATCGCAATTATACTTTTTATATATTTACAATCTTAGTAGTTTTGTGGCGCTGTGAGTTTTATCTGCATTTTTTTCACTTATCTGCGCCTTTTAATGTCTCTTTGAGTTTGCTACATGTACATTCACAGGAAATATAATATTTTAAGTCTCTTGACGCAAATGGGGTACATTGATAAACAGGAAACAGCTGATCCAGTCGAAATTACATGTCAGATCTTTGGACAGGCGAGCCCACTCACAGTAAGAAAGCATATTTTTCCAGGTGGAATTTTAGCTATAAAAACACCAGAAATTTAATAAATGCAAGATATGTGGCAAACCCCAAACAGAAGAGTGCACCCATGAGTGCACCCATGAGCTGCATGATCAATGATCAAATGAGGGCAGTAAGTGGTCTGTCACATTATCATATAACTTGCTTACCACCACAACCTCAAAATGAAAGGGAGAAACTGAAAGATATAAATATTTATGTCAAATGTCAAGTTCAGTCCTTGGTACAGATGTTTTTGCAGTCCCGAGGCAATCCTAAAAATGCTGAATTTTTGGTGTTCAATCTCTCCATTTGGATTAAGTTACAGCAGGAACCCGGACTTCAGTAAAAACCTGTCATGGATTATTAGGGTTTAACCTGTCATTTGGCAAATGAGAAAATGTCAGTTTGTCAGCTTCAAACTCCTTCTCCTGTTACATTACACACTACTTACTATAATATTTGCATTATATGTATTACCTGTATCGGTTATGGAGCTGTACCTAATTCTTTTCATGTAATAAAGTAAAATCTGTTGCGCTCGTGTACAGTCAGATATATTGTAATAGCAGTTCTTATAGTAAAAATTTGACCATTGTGTGCTGTCTACATCTAATTATAGAGCGTTTTTCTCCGCAAAGCAGGAAGTGCACTGTTAGCATGCTAGTGTTTGTTAGATTTATACTGCTCTGTCCTGAAAGTTGTGAAAAGCGCTGATAAACTCATCACGGTGAATAATTTGGACTTGGATAAAAGGTGACTTTATTTTGTCTTCACCCCCTGCAGTTATGCCACACCCTCACCGCTTTCTGGGCAACAGCGCCCTCTGGTGGGACCTGAAGAATGACGTGACCATCTCCACACCTTGGTACCTGGGGCTGGTGTTCAGGACACGGGCCAAAGAAGGCACTCTGCTGCAGGCCCAGGCCGGACAGTACACCAGTCTGCTCTTTCAGGTACAACGTTTTGTTTTACTTTATTTTTTTAAACCTGATGCACTTTTCACTGGACTGCAGAAGTACTCAAACATGCATGAATCAATCTAAATACAATTTTGAGTTGATGATAATGATGAAGAAACACTGTTATAACGTGGTTAAAAGATCAAACAAGTTGATTTTACATAATATGTCCGCATGTTTGTTCTCAGGTGGTGAATGGTCAGCTGGTGTTCTCTGTGACCCGTGGATCGGCTCGTCCGGTGCGGTTACGCATGGACCAGGTCTTGGTGTCCGATGGAAAGTGGCACGACCTCCAGCTGGAGCTCAGAGATGTTCGCAGCGGCCGAGAGACCAGATATGTGGCCACGCTCAGGCTCGACTTCGGACTATACCAGGTCAGGGTTTAACTAGTCCGTGTTTTGTCCTTGTTTTAGTTTGGTTTCAGTTATGGTTTTGTCATAGGTTTTGTTCTTGGCTTTGTTCTAGTTTTGATCCTGATTTAGGTTTCAGTCTTCAGTCTTCTTTGTGTTTTGACCTGGACTTTATCTATTCAGTCCACAGTTGATTCTAGCTTTAACCTGATTTGGTCCTACTTTAATTGTGTTTTTTTTCATGGTTTAGCTGTGCTTTTGTCCAATTTCAACCTTTCAACTAAATGTTTTTGTCCTACAGGGCACAGTGATAGTCGGGAACGATATCCATGGTCTGAAAGTGAAGCACCTTCATGTGGGCGGAGTCCTGGGGTCTGGTGAAGTAACCCATGGGATCAAAGGATGTATCCAGGTGAGCAGATCATCATATTTATCAGCCTAACTTGTCAAAACTACGCAAATTAGAATTTTCAAAGTTTAAAAGGGGACATATTATCCTTTTTTTCTTCTTTTTTTATTTTTTTTTATTTCATAACATATAAAAAGACATCATCTGGGACATAGATTTAAGCATAGCAAAAATGAATTAAAAGGAGCAGAAAGAACAGATATATTATTTTTTATTTATTTTATTTTTTATTATTTAATTAATGCTTAAGATTGATGGTTAAAAACACAATACATTTTAAAAACGTTTCTTTCAAATATTTTGTGAACTATAACATAGGCAGAGCTTTTATTTACATTTTGTTCATTGTAAACCGCTATATTGATCTAAAACAACGTAAATTGCAATATTCACCTTTTATTTGTGAAAAGTGACTACATGTCATTTTAGAACGCTAAAATATATCACTTGAAGTCTTAATTTTTCAAATGATGAGCACAGAGAGGTTAGCGGGGGGATAGGGGAAAGGTGAAAACAGGAATTTTCTGAGCACTCGAGCCTCAGTTGAAGGGCAATACAGGATTACTCAAACATGCAGGAATCAATCAAAACACAACTTTGAGTAAACTAATGATGAGTAAACACCGTTGTAACAAGATTAAAAGCTCATTAAAGTGGAATTTTGATATTATGTCCCCTTTAACAATTGTGGATATTCTTTAAGAGTCAGATTTGAACCGTTTCCTGCCTCTCTCCTCTCAGGGCGTCCGGTTGGGAGTACGCCCCGACCCGCCTCCTCTGCCCAAACCATCCCGCTCGGTGAAGGTGGAGTCAGGCTGCACTGTGGGAAACCCCTGCGTCTCCTCCCCATGCCCCGCCCACTCACGCTGCAGCGACCAATGGGAGAAGTTCACCTGCGACTGTGATCCAGGTACGTCTGTTTTATCTCAAGGACTTTCAAGGTGTTAAATGTTGCAGACTTGCGTTTGTGGTATGATATGAGAAAATAAATGTGAATTTTAAGGGAATTGGTTCAGTTTAGTCCTGTTTTATCATCGTTTTATAACCGACTTAGTCCTGGTTTAGTTTTGGTCTTGGTTTAATCCTGGTCCTGATTTGGTTTGTTTGCTGTTACTGCAATTCGGATAAACAAAATGCTTGATTTAGCAGATTTTTTTTTTTTTTATCAACAGTCAGAAGTGAAGACATGATTTTAAAATTTTAGTTTTGTGTTTGTATAAGTGAAGCTGATTTATCAAAATACTAGTCTTACAAACTAGTGTAACGTTCTGGTTTCTTCATAGGTCAGGCTTGGTTCAGTCTGAATTTATCCTGGTTTACTTTCGGGTTTGTCCTGGTGTTAATTCTGCTTAAATCCTGAGCTATTTACTTGGTTTAGGTAAAGTCAGACTTTTTTGTGTGCTAGTTTAGTTTTCTTTTAGTTTTAGTTTAGTTTTAATTTTCTTCTTGTTTTAACTCAGATTTTAGTGCTCGGGTCAACTGTTCATGAAAGTTGTTATTTGAAAACCAATTATTTTCTTTGGACATACTTGGGAAGTTCACTGCAGTTGTTTTGTGTGGGCCTGGCTGCTGTATCTGGGTTAAACAGATATTTGCCTGTGTATAATGAGCAACATGGGAGCAGCAGGAGGAGCAGATCAGCGGCAGGGAATGAACCGGAATAATGAGTACAACTTAATGTGAAAGTCACCAGAGCAACCAATGACTGATGAGAAGGGAGCAATTTGGAAGCTACGCGAAAAAGACATGACGACTACTACTAGATTATGTTGGCGTCTGAGGTGTAATTTTGTCCCATAAAGTCTAAAACGTTTAACTATTTTTTCATATGTATAAATATAAACACAATAACTCACCATATAACTCAAAAGTGTATTAACGTTTTTGAATGTCAGTATAGTTTCAATGGAAATCTTTAGGAAAACACAAATTTGTCCCAGCAGTGGTGCAGTGTGTTAAGCATCTGCCCATCAACTGGGGGTCAATCATGCAGTAACACAAAAGTAAATTGTATTAACAACCAATATCCTTTTTATTTAAATATTTAAGTTTTGCTCCATTACATTTATATTGTAAAAGCAGCTCTTAGGGTTAAAATGAAACCGCTCTGTGCGTTCTTTCTGCATTTAATTATAGAGCATTTCATTCGCTGTGTGCGCTGTTAGCATGCTAGTTGTTGTTAGCTTTACCGTGATGACAAAACTATGCTCTGGCCTCTGAAAGTTGTGAACAACGCTTATAAATCTATTGTGGTGAATAATTAGGATGGTCAGAATACTGGACGTGACAAAGTGAGGAATAAACATACAAACAAGTTCTGTTTTTCCATGTTTTTTATCAGTAAAAATCTGGTATAGCACTGAAAAATGAACATAACAAAAATATTAACAACAAAAGATGCACAACAAAAACAGTAAGGAGAAAAAAAAAATCAAATGAAATCACAACAGGTAGAAGGATGCGGATATATTGCCGGACCAAAGAGGAGATTTATGGATCGTGAAAGAGGACATGAAGTTAGCCGAGAGAAGAGGAGGATGCAGAGTTGCGATCAAAGTGAAGCCTGAGGTCCTGTTGCACGCGCATTGAAAATACAGACTCATTAAAACTTTACAATTATCCAGTCTAATCCAATACAATACACAGAAGTTTCATTTTAATATTCTCTTTCATCTCATCACCAACAATTCCTTTTTCTGCCCCTTCATACATTCTTTACCTACGTCTTACTTCAATGTATGCGTCCCGTTTGACATAATTATGCTAATGCTCCATTGTAATAAACATATGCGTGAGTGTGTGACAGTTGCTTGAGGCTCGTTCAACGGTTTAATGAACGGAATTACAGTAAGAATATTTTACACACTCAAAGCAACACATGTCAAAGCATATGCTCAACTGTACTATTGATACTTTGCAGCGACATCACAAACGTATGTCTGTGGGGGACATTTCTATCATGGGGACACGACGGCAAACACAAAGTTTTTAGACGACACATTTAAGCTTGTGAGCAATAATACTGTAGCTTTCATGGTCCTTGTCATTCCTCAGTTTGAGTCATTTGCGTCAACCATTTTAGTCGTTAGGTGGACTGTTTTCACTTTGCATATTTATATGGCCAATCTGTTAAAATGTCCTGTCAGTTGTAGCCTGAGTTCGCTTTTCATTTAAGTTAAAAAGAGTTTGCTGAGAACGTTTCATGACACGTAAAATATTGTTCCTGCGGTAACACTTTAATTAAAATGACTTGACCTCGATGTTTCTCTTAAATGATTCGTTTGCTCTGGTTTGTTGACAGTAAAACTAGTGGTTGGGCTCATATTTGATTTAATTTTTACATGATTAATGAGTAAATGATATTGATTGTATATTAGATGTAGTTTGTCCTCGTACATTTTGTTATAGTAAGTGACCAACTTGAGATTAGACAGGATGAGTCTCTTTAATACTAAGTAATAAGTAATACTCTTTTTTATTTTATTTTATTAGTTATTTTCAGGTAAGATGAGGTCAAAATAGATCACATAGCTTGGTAATGCACCTTTTTTCATTGGTTTTTAACTCTGAGCGAGGTGTTTCTTAGATTTCTTGTCTTTAATTATGAGGAGTGTCTTATTGTTCCTATGTTTTACTATCATTTGCTTTTTGTATATTCTATGTTTGTGTACAGCACTTTGATCATCTGTAAAGTTTTAAACTGCTTCACAAACAAAGTTAGTACGGTATGGTTTAAGGAATTAAGGAATCACGGTTGCATTTTTCAAATAACTGAAAAACAGTTTGCTAATGCTATTTTGTGATCAGCGCAACAGTTTGGGTTTCAACAAAGTCAACTCTTTATAGTTGGACTGTATTAAAACAAAGCTCAGATTTAAGTCTCACTTGAGTAACACAGCTTCAGACGGAGCAGCATCATCCCATGAAAATGTATGAATTGTGCTCACCTGTTATTCACTATGAGAGTTTTTTTAATTTTTTTTATCTGATTCATCTGTGCATGACTTGATACAGAGAGGAAGTGGAATGATTTCAAAGTAACACAGAGTACCTGCACACTCCATTCAGAGAGATCAGAGTTTAAGCCACAACCTTCTGACTGAGAAGCAGCAGCATAACAACTCTGCCCCGGTAACAGCTGTGGATAACAAAACCCAAATCTCACAGTAATATACTGTCAGGATCCTCATTCACAGTAATATTGTGCAGAAGAATTTTGTAAAATGCAACCTTTTCTCAGTAAAAGATTGCATTTTACCCTCCGGCAAGTTTTTAGTGCTATAATTATTAACTATTTGACTACGACGAGGGATGTCAGGATTATTTGGTTAATCGGTAATATTGTTTATTCAGGTCACAATAGCGTTGTATGATCTAAAAATAATAATCATGACCATTTTAGAAGCAAAAATAAGTTATTTGAATTCAATCAATCCTATAAAAAATGTAAACCTGAATATAAAAGCTTTTATATTCAGGTGTGTATACTAACTTATACTTATAAATGTATTGTATACTAACTTATACTTATAAGTGTATTGTATACTAACTTAGTAAGTGTATTGTAGTTTATTAACTTGACTTCATCATTCATAAATGATAAAGCACTGTAATCTATTAGACAATTTGAATGAGAGATGTATTTTATTGTTGTTTGGTCATGGTGTAAATAATCATAAATATTGTTACATCATGATAATATGATTAAAATTTCATATTGTATTGTCCTTATCATTACAAATTACATATATTAAAGAATTTATAGATAAAATGTGTGAAATAACAGTAATTTCTCAGGGAGCACATGCACACTCCACTCAGCGAGAACAGGAGTCTAACCCACAACTTCCTGAGTGAGAAGCACAAGCAGGTACTTGTCTAAATGCCTTGTCTACATACATTAACGGCAAACACATTCCACTTTCCTCATCTTTTCTCATAAAACTCCGAACGTTCCTGAGCCTGAAAAACCACCTCGGCTCCGTTTTATCTTTTGTGTCGTTCGTTTCTTTTCTCTTCACTGTGAAAAAACCAAGGCTATCTCCGCTCCGTTTCCATGGCCACGGCAAAGAGATATACGACGAGATCGAAAATGATGAAGTGTTTTCACCCGACGCAACAAAAACATGAATTAAAGTGAAATCACAGCAGTCACACACTCGAAGCAGAGGCAGCTGCGGGTTTATCCTCGTGTTCATGGAATCTGTAAAACATCGCAAACATATCGACAATGCAATATTAGCTACTACAACAATCGATAAATAGTTGATTTAGGCATAATTGTCCTTATTAAGTCTTAATTTAGTCTTGGTTTAGTCTATTTTTTATGTCTTGAGTCATGTTTTTACAAATAGTTAAGCCATTGAGTCATTTTAACAGTGATTAAGGCCATTTGAAGATTTTGTGTTTAATTTAACTGACATATTGTGAAAAAAGTATATTAAAATATCCCAATAGTATAGTTATCACATTGTGTTACGTTATGTAATGTTATCACAACATTATTCTGCTTTGTCCTGGTTTAGGTATGATTAAATCCAGTTTAGTCCTGATTAGTTCTGCCTTTGTCCTCGTTGTAGTCCTGGTTTAGTTCTAGCTATTATTGATTTAGATTAATTAGTATTCTATCCTTTGGTTTTAGAGAATCTTAAGTATTGGTTTAGTACTATCTTTAACAATGTGTGTCACTAGTCATTTAAATTTAAATGTTTACCCTTGGGCATTTTGTGTTATTTGGGCTTTTCATTTTTGTGCCATTTTGTCTGTGTTTAATGGATGTTGCTCAGATTTGCCTCAGCCTAATCATTTCTGAAGATGCTCATTTGGCTGTCTTTTACATAGCCTTCCATAAGGAGCTGCAAAAAAACAAACAAAAAGGATACTTTTATGCGTCGAGGATGTTTTATTTCCTTTACTTTAAACAGCCATGAAATCATGAAATCGTCATACATTCATATTTTGTTGTACTTTAAAACTCAAAATTCATAGAACTACTTCTTCTTGACACACACTCACCAATTACTTACTCTTAATATCTCAAATATTTTAACCCCTTACTGACCATTACGTTAAAATTTTCATTTTCTACAAAAAAAAAAACAAAAAAAAAACAACCTTTATATGATATATATTTGCTTTCAAGACGAGGTGATTATATGAATATGATATTTAAAATGGAAAAAAATGAATTTATTGTAATTTTATGACTGTTTAAAGTTGAGGACTCAAAACTTCCTCGGAGCATAAAAGTATCCTTTTTTAGGGTGGACATAGGGTTAATATATATTTTTAGTCCTGCTTTAGTTGTCTTTATTTAGATTCGGTTGAGCCCTATTCATGGGTTTCAAGGTTTGCAAACAGTCCTTCGTCACCATAACAATTAAGCAATTAAAGACAAATTACTAGATCTCGGTTTGCAGCCGAGTGTGAAGCGGCTGAGATGAGGATCAGCACCTCCAAATCCGAGGCCATGGTTCTCGACCGGAAAAAGGTGGCTTGCCTTCTCCGGGTGGGTGGGGAGTCCTTGCCTCAAGTGGAGGAGTTTAAGTATCTCGGGGTCTTGTTCACGAGTGAGGGAAGGATGGAGCGTGAGATTGACAGGCGGATCGGTGCAGCGTCTGCAGTGATGCGGGCGCTGTATCGAACCGTTGTGGTGAAGAGAGAGCTGAGTCGAAAGACAAAGCTCTCGATTTATCGGTCAATCTACGTTCCTACCCTCACCTATGGTCATGAGCTCTGGGTAATGACCGAAAGGACAAGATCGCGGATACAAGCGGTCGAAATGAGCTTCCTCCGCCGGGTGGCTGGGCGCTCCCTTAGAGATAGGGTGAGGAGCTCAGTCACACGGGGGGAGCTCGGAGTAGAGCCGCTGCTCCTCCACGTCGAGAGGAGCCAGCTGAGGTGGCTCGGGCATCTGTTCCGGATGCCTCCTGGACGCCTCCCTCGGGAGGTGTTCTGGGCATGTCCCACCGGGAGGCGGCCCCGGGGAAGACCCAGGACACGCTGGAGGGACTATGTCTCTCGGCTGGCCTGGGAACGCCTCGGGATCCCCCCGGAGGAGCTGGAGGAAGTGTCTGGGGTGAAGGAAGTCTGGGAGTCCCTGCTTAGACTGCTGCCCCCGCGACCCGGCCCCGGATAAGCGGAAGAAGATGGATGGATGGATGGATGGATGGATACTAGATCTTTTTAACGGAGAAAGGTCCTCACAAAAGCCTTCAAATCTGGAAGGAATTGTTTGCCTTAAATAAATAGTTTGACACAGTTCTCTGTAATTTCTCTCATTTCCCGCTTTTGTTGAAGACAACATTTTGTCCTTTATATGTCTTTGCTTAGATCCACTTCAGTCCCATCAGAATCTTTTTATTTTAGTCTTGTGTCGGCCTGGTTTAGACCTGGTTTAGAACTGGTTTAGACCTAGATTTTTCTTAAGTTTGGGCTTATTTTCATGGGGTTTAGTCTACCTCTTATTCCATTCACTTTTCTTCTATGCTTGAGGTTTTGACCTGGTTTAGTTCTTGTCCATGGTTAGAGCTATCACTTATATAGTAGTTGCTTAAATAAGTAAATCTTTATTCTTTGCTCTCAACTCTGAAAAAAATCAGCTTTTACATAACATATTGTTGGAAGTCTCAGCCCGACCTTCACTACTGGATGTCCTTGTGCCTCTTCTTTGTTTGTAGATGACACTGAAAGAAGAATAGACTTTTCAATAGCTGCAATTACCTTGTCAGTTTCAACTTCTATTTATGCAGCAGAGGCGTTTGTTTTCTGTAGGGAACTATACAAGAATAAAAAATTAGTCTGAAGAAAATCTTTTCTCTGTTTCTGAATAAAAAGCAGTTGGCTGGTGATTGGATGGAAATCACTGCATGTTTCTATGGAAAATAAGTACAAATGATCTTTCTGGAATTAAATTAAAATTGATTAATTAGAAAGAAGCCTGGACAAGATCGTAATTGCGCATCTTAGTGCAAAAATGTTAACAGTAAACAGGTTGTATTTTAAGAATTTGCCTTATACTTTTAACAAAATGTTATAACATTGTTCACTCATAAAAACGCATAAAGTGTCCATAACCTGCCAAGAGTAAAAGAGAATCTGTATCATGTTGCTTATTTCATTTTTGTGGTACCTATATCGACTAGATATGGTCCACTGTCAGTTTATCTCCTCTTCTTTCTCCATATATTATTTTTGAAAGACTTTTGAAAGCCTTTTTTTTTTCCTCTGCATTTCTTTTCAGGGTATTACGGTAAAGGCTGCATCGACGCCTGTCACCTGAATCCATGTGAGAACGAGGCAAAGTGTCACCGCAAACCCAGCTCCTCCCACGGCTACACCTGCGACTGTGGAGACAACCACTACGGACAGTACTGCCAACACAGGTACTACTTTATTTACTTATTGAAGATGTACTGCGCTAGACTAGACCGTAACAGTTACAGGGTAAATATGTCTGATTATAGCGTCCTTTGGCAGGTAACACAGAACAGTCAAAGGGTTAAATGTGCTCACAGACTTGCTTTTCCTTTATCCACGTTTAAGGTGCGATTTAAAAGTGTGCAGTGATGGAGATTCTCTTATTGTCAAAGGAAGACTATTCTATTAATTCCCTTCATTCCCTTCATAATTCCCAACAGCACAGTCTGTCCTAATGTGACGTGTTGAACCTCACTGTCCTCCTGAGCCGTGACCCTGGTGCCCTCCCATTCAAAGCTTTTGGTGTTATAAAATCCCTCACTGGAGAAAGAGCGAGCCCAGGACTTTAAAATGAACGTGTCTGCTTTTAAAATGGACAAAATTATGAAAACAGTCCAGAACTAAGATGAGCTAGTTGTTGGACAATTTATGGCTTTTCATATTTAATTGGTTTTGGTTAGTGACCAGATAACGGTGTTGGGGCAAATGGCGAATAAGGGAAAAGTCTCTCGCTAAAACATTGTATAAATTAGACTGCTTTGTCTAAAATGTTTAATGAACAGGTGCAAAAACAAGTCAGCAATGCACCGATTTCCTGGGCGACCTTGTAGAACTTATTTTCTGTTGAGCTCGCCTGCTTCATGTAAACTACAAGGGGGAAAAAATGGCAGCGCGTACGGCAACATCCAGAAAAAGGTGAATACAGCGTGGTACATAAATATAAAGTACACAATAATTATACATTAACAAATAATAATACCTAATAATGTCAGAAAAATGTGTCAGTTGTGTAAATTGTCTGCATTTTCTGTGGAATGTCACATATTGATGAGATGGACAGAGGGATTCCGTTTTAGAACTCATTACTTCCTGTAATTGTCAACTTTTATTTTGCAATTTTCTTTCACAAACTGCAACTTGACTGATGTAAAACTATTATAAATACTTTATGAATAGATAAATGGATAATAAATACACAAGGATTATCCCATCAAACAAATCTTTCATGTACTTTGAATATCAAGGGCAGATCCTTGATATTTGAAGTCCGTGACCAGTTCAAGTCCTTCTCCATCTAAAAATGTAAGTAAGTATTGTTCAACTTTTTGGTGAACATCAGGCAGACCATGTTCTTTATGGTAAGTTGCAAACATTAACTGTGATTAGTCTTGGCTACTACTAATGCTACTGATACTTCTACTACTGCTGCTACTACTACTGCTTCTCTATTTTGTCCCGCTGCGGCATGAAATCCCGTGAATAATAAAAGCTGAGATGAACAAAATACTTAAAATCTACATACAATTTCTGAGTGCTTTCCCTTTAACACTACATCTTTGACAGCCTTTGATCAAACACGTGTGAAAGCTGTAAGGGAAGTGCAGTCTCTGAGGAAAAGAGAGGATTTACATTTGAAATCATTCACCATGGCGTCTAAGATGTTCCCTAAAAACCAAGACATGTAACAAGACAGCGTGTTTAAGCACACGGAAGATCAGAGAGAGGAGCAAAGTTACTGGGAAGAGTCTTGTTTGTGACTACTGGGACTGGTGGTATTCAGAGAGAAATGCAAAAATTTAAAAACAACATTTCGAGCAGTTTGTAGGACGTCTAGGGGCACCAGTTTGACCAAGGAGTTTTGATGGCACAACGTAGCCACTATTTGTGCAGTATTTTTCCTTATGAAATTGTCTAACAAACAGAGCTAATTAACTTAAGTCTGTGTCATCGCTCTCACAGCATGTTTGGGATGCTCTACTGTACGTGGAAAACAGGAGCAAAAAAGTCTGTAGTTGACAAAAAATCTAGCTCATATACCATTAAAAACAGTGAAAAAGAACCAATAAATGTATCCAGTTGTTGATAACGGGACCTGGATGCATGCAAGGTCAAAGTTTTTATTGCTGTCTTCAACTTGTTTTTTTTTTTTGTTTTTTTATAAAAGCAAATGAAAACATGAGTTCAGACGTCCTGGGGAATAGTTTGATAGCTAAGAGTGTTTTCTTTTTCTTCTGTCCTCGGCGCACAGCAAGAAGAGCAGAGAGTGAGCACTGGAGCAGAGGCTAAGCAAGGAAATTTAGGGACTGTTGGGGGCCTCAGAATAAAAGGAGTAATGATTTGCCAATAATATTAAATCTAAAATGCATGAGAACGCAGGAAATTATAGGAATGTAGTGTAAAACAGGAATGTGATGTATGCTGTACATTTTCTGCAGAGGGTTGAGTGGATGGGGGCACCACTCATTTCTGCTCAGGGCATCCAAATGGTTAGCAGCAGCCCTGTTTCTACTGTGATGTGCTCACAACTCTCAAATATTTTCACATATTTTTATAGTCACCCAAAAAGACATGGCGGGATTAGTTTCTTTTTGCTTGTACGCATGCTTCAGTCCTGGTTTAGTCCACACTTTGCTCTGCTTTATCCTGTTTTTACTTCACTCTTTGCTTTGCTCTCGTCCAGGATTGAACAGCAGTGTCCCAGAGGCTGGTGGGGGTCTCCAAACTGTGGTCCATGCAACTGTGACGTGGACAAAGGCTTTGACCCGGACTGCAATAAGACCAGCGGACAGTGTCAATGCAAGGTGCGTGTTTAGTGCTGGTTTAGTCCTGGTTATTTACTGTATTGATGCTAAACTGAAAATGTTATGAGTTGAGAATGTATTTAGGTAATCCCTGTAATCCCACTTTAACCACAGCAGTTGCAAATATGGTTATTCTTAAATACTGCTGTGATGATATGTTTATGATCTATAATCCTGTTTTAATCTGATCCCCTGACCCTAATCCATAATCTCAGACCTACACAGTGTCTAGTGTGGTATAAATGCAGCACTTTTCTTAATATATAATGACCAAATAATTTTTTTTTTTTTTTTTGATTTGTTGCTGTTATTTATTTTTTGTTTTTAAATTGTGCATGCTGTGGTGTTTTGTGAAAATGTCAAAAATGTTTATATTATGTTGATTGTGTGCAATGTATCGCCATCAGTCCTGGAAGGTACTTTACTTGAGTGATTTACTTCACTACATTTGAGAGCAGATATCTGTACTTTCTACTGATCTGAAAAGTAGAGAGCACTTAAATACTATATTGTTTGAGCAGTTATTTTGAGCAAGTTGATTGTGACATTCTGCCTAAAGGTTTTGAGTATAAGTCCCAGCTTTGAGCGAACAAAAATATATACAAAAAATTCTCAATAAAAGTGAGGAAATGGATTGAAATTGCTACATTTTACTCTCCAAGTACATTTTAAACACAATACTTTTTACTTACTTTACTTTTGACTTACTTTTTTTTGCATATGATTCTGATCTTTTACTTAAGTAACAAAATTGTGCACTTCTTCCATCGATGATCACCATATACAGTATAACATTGAACTATTCCTGTGCAATTAATTGTATATATAATTGGGATTTCAAAACCTGGAGCAAAACATTACTGATAAAATATATATGGCCTATACTTTCTCTACAGAATCGTTTGACAACACAGAAGTACTTGTTTGAAAAAAATGCAATTTCATTTATGAGCCAAATAATCATCATTGTAATTTTTGCCAATTTTAATCGAGTAGACCTAATTCTTAGCCATGCTTCTTATTTGTCTTTTTTGTCCCATTTCTCGATCCGTAGGAGTTCCATTACCGTCCCCGCGGCTCGGAGTCCTGTCTGCCCTGTGACTGTTATCCAATGGGCTCCTTCTCCAGGTCATGTGACCCAGAAACCGGCCAATGCCAGTGCAGACCTGGAGTGATCGGCCGACAGTGCAACAGCTGCGACAACCCCTTCGCCGAAGTCACCAACTCTGGATGTGAAGGTCTGGTTTAGTTTCGGTTTAGTCCTGGTTTAGGCCTAGATCATTTTTGGTTTATTCTTGTTTTAATTCTAGCTCAGTTGTATTTTATTTCTACTTTAGCCTGGTTGCTCCTGGTTTATTCATGGTTTAGACCTACTAACTCAAAGATTTTCAGCCTGATTCTCTGACTGATTTTAAATTTGTCTCTCTGCGAGTATTGTGGGGTGTGGCCCGAGTAGCGCATCTCGTACCATAACCATAACCATGTCCTCAGCTTGTAGCAAATCCTCCCTGAAATCGCCAAGTGTGTGGTGCTACTTTCCCCCTTAAGAGTGTGTGTTTAGTGTGTCTGTCTGTAGTCTTCACACTGGTTCAGTTCCAGTTAAATCCCCAATCTTGCTTTGTAGCTTTGTATTGTAGTTTAGATCTCGTTTAGCTCTGGTCCTTATGTTTTCCAGTTGATTTTAAGTCTCCCTTTAGTTGTGCTTTATCTGTCTTTTTTTGTCTTTACAGTGATCTATGATGGCTGTCCTATGACCATCACCTCTGGGATCTGGTGGCTCCGGACCAAGTTTAACCTCCCCGTTGCTGTCCCCTGCCCCAAAGGATCTGTTGGTAAATGCTGATTTAGTCTGACTGGTACTGGCCCTATTCGGTCCTGATTTATCTCTATTTTAAACCTGGTTAGACTTGTTTGATTTTGATCATTGACTTCTCACACTGGTAATGAGCCACTACTTTTGGCTGGATAAAATGGCATGGGCTTGGGTTAGTTCTGGTTCATTAAGCTATCTTATCCTCCTCCATTTTGAGCATCATTATGTCTGTTTTCTACTTGCTCTCAAATGAAAAAATGAATGAGATTTGTGGTTCTTTGGGCTTGTTTGCTTTACGCTCCTGCGCTCTCTTGTCTCGTAGGAGCTGCCATCAGACACTGTGATATGGAGAGGGGTTGGCTCGAACCGGATCTCTACAACTGCACCTCTCCTCCCTTTGTGGAGCTCAACACTGCAGTGAGTTTAAACATTTGCCTCTGAGTACCATTACTGACTACTTTCATCCATTTAGTCACAATTGTGGTTTGATTTTAGATTTAGACCTACTTCAGTTCTGGTTAGTCTTAATTTAGTTATAAGTAATCCTTAGTTTAGTCTTTTTTTGTTCTTCTTTCATTCTGATTTTGTTTTTGTTTTGTCTAAGGTCCTGGTTTTACCTTTACTTTAATCATGATTTTGCCCAAAATGAGTTGCATCATCATCATGTTTCTGCTTAGTCCAGAGTTTTAATTCTGTTTTTTTTTTCAGTTGGATGCTCTGGAACGAAACGAGACAGAGCTGAACACCATTGTGGAGAAGAAACTGGCCCATCAGCTCCGAGATGTGACTGAGTCAACCTCTCGTCTCTATGGAAATGACCTCATGATTGCTGAGCGACTGCTGTCCCGCCTCCTGACCTTTGAGACGCAGCAGAGCGGATTCGGGCTTACAGCCACTCAAGACGCACACTTTAGTGAGGTAACACGCAATATTTACACGGAAAGTTTAGAACTTTTGTGAAGTTAAGAATTCAAGCAATCAATTAGCTTAATTTTTATCAAGAGCCCATGACTACCTTCCAATAATTTCATAGTAAAGCAAAAAGTTTAAATGTAAAAAGGACATTTCTGATAAGTTATTCTGTCTAAAGATAAAGACCTTTCAGATTTTAAAAGTAGGTTGTTAAAATTGTATTACAATCACATCTTAACATGGGGATTATTTTAGTTTATATACTAACGATACGATAACGATACAAGCACAATTTGATTTTAGCTGTAGAACCTGGCGACCCAAAGTAAGGAGCCTATTCTTCAACGTTTTACATTAAAAAAATATTGTTTGCCATTGTAAATACCTTTAAAATTGCTAAACATAGGTCATGTTTATGGGTAATATTTTTTTTAGAATTACTTCATACACTAACTTAATATGGACATGTTTTGCAACGGTAACAGATCCAGCGTGCACACACATAACCACTATATTGGCTGATGTTTTTAGGTTTTAGCGAATCGGTTTTTGGTCCTAATTCTCCAACATTAATATGTTTGTTTGACCGACCACCTGACAAGATTAAAGACATTCAGTTATATTTGAACACTCGAAGAAAGTACAAGACAAAATGTCACTACCGAGCTTTTCTTTCGGGTTTGCAGTAAAATCAGGGATAGGCTTCTTGCAATTTCAGATCATATAATTTGGGTAAAATGATCGGCTCTGCAAATTGTCCCAAAATATTATTGTTGATTATTGTTTATTGGTTAACTTACAAACTGACTACGTTTCTATTTATTTCAGTATTACTAAGTTGAATTTATTATCCTCCCTGTCCAGAACATAGTGCGTGGGTGCAGCGTGCTCCTGGGCCCCTCGGCGGCAGGATTGTGGCGCTCTCTGGCCCAGAATCAGGCTCATGCCTCGGGCTCGGGTCCGGCTCAGCTCACCGACCTCATGGGCCAGTACGCACAGACGCTGGCTCAGAACATGAAGCTCACCTACCTCAACCCCGTGGCCCTCGTCGCTCCAAATATTGGTAAGGGACCGTCTTTCACACAAAAATGCAGTAACAGGAAAATGATCCATCTTGTGATTGTTATAAAGCAGTTTCAGTGGTGGTGACATTTAGATCAGGGACAGATGTAATTCATGAGCCCTAAGCTTGTCTTTATAAACTGGGTTAATGGCAGCAGCAAATACAATTGGAAATATAGAAATTCAAGGACAAAAACTAGGATTAAACCACCTAGCACAAGAATTCATTTTGACAAAATCAGGACTGACCAGAACAAGAGTAAGTCTGAGAATTAAGGCGATTTAATGCAATACATTTAATGCCTCACAATTAAATAACAGCACATACATTGATTTATTGCACATGACATTCTGCGATATATCACTATTTTTAAGGCCCAAATGAATTATTTCTTTGTTAAACCACAGCCCGCACACATTTAATTTGAAATACACGTCCATTATTCATGAAAACAGTGAATATGTCAAACATGTTTCCTTTCACTACAGAATTTATCTCTGTCACAAAATAATTTTAGACAATAAATCACCGAATGAATCACCAAATTTAGTATCACGATATTTATTGATATTTCGATATTTTAGAACACCCCTATACAATATTTAGACTGAAAACAAGACGAAAGGTTTTGCTTCTTCCCTGTGTGCAAAACAAATCAGTAAAACGACTTCTGTTTTTGAGTCATTGTTGAAAAGTTTTCGACATATATTTTCTGCCCTCAGACTGAAATTCTCCCATCCTCATTCTCTGCCACAATTGCGTAACCTATTGAATTAAATGTTAGGGTTAATTAAACGCTTGCTTCCGTCTATCTCCTCTGCTCAGCCTGTTCGCGGCTACTCTCTCTCTCTCTCTCCTTTCTCCTCTCTCGCTCTCGTCTTTTGGCTGCCGTCTTTCGCTCCGGGGACATTTTCCGCTGCTGTAGATCTGATCCCGTGTTCTGAGTGGGAGTGTGAAATCCATGTGTTTGCATTAGGCCTCTTCATCTCTGCCTCACAATGAGTCATTATGGAAGATTTCACAGGAGAGCTCAGGGCTTTGTGAGGGAAAATAGTGTGAAGATGATCGCTTTATCACGCTTTCCAAAGAACTATTGAATTTTAAGTCAATGCAAAGGATATGACAGAGGATTGTATTCCGATCGTGAAGAGGTTTGGCTATGTACAGTGTATGTGTCTGTGGACATTTAAAGACGTTTCACCTGTACATGTGTCTGTGGACATTTAGAGACACACCAGACTATTGGAGACCACTAGTGTTGTTCTGAATTGCTAACAGGGCATTAGAAGAGTCTATTAACGTCAAATCTCTGAACCAACACAACTCTGCCCTCGATTTAAATGAAGTTTGACCAAACAATATCAATAAATCCCTGCAGGTTTAACAGAGGGAAGAGTCAATATGAAATCTATAGACTACATACACATGCAGAAGAGAAGGAGGGTGTGTTGAATTATGGGAAATGTGGTTTAGACAGATAGTATTCAATCAGAAAGAAGAGTTTGACAGTTAAATGAGACACAGCAAGAGTCAATGGGTGCATCCAGAGCACAAGACAAAATTAGTAGTTAAGGGACTTAAAGAGGGGCCTTACTAAATCTAAAGCTGATACAGATGTATCAGTTATGAGTTATGAACCTGTTTGGGATTTTTCTGTATACTTTTGCTGCCTGGTTTACCTTTTTGCTTAGGGATATCGCAAGTCCCACTATATATATATTTTTTTATATCAATGGCAACGACACATCCATCCATCCATTTTCGTCCACCCTATCCGTGGCTGGGTTGGGGAGGGATCAGTCTGAGCAGGGAGGCCCAGACTTTCCAGGCCTCAGGAGACATAGTCCCTGGGTCTTCCCCAGGGGCACCTCCCGGAACAGATGCCCGGGAGGTGTCTCTAAGGGAGCGCCCGGTCACCTTGTGAAGGAAACTAATTTCGATCGCGTATATCCACGACAACGTCCTTTCGGTCATTACCCAGAGCTCATGACCATAGGTGAGGGTAGGAACAAAGATTGACCGGTAAAATCGAGAGCTTCGTCTTTCGACTCAGCTCTCTCTTAACCACAACGGTCTGATACAGCGCCCGCATCACTGCAGACGCTGCACCGATCCGCCTGTCAATCTCACGCTCCATCCTTCCCTCACTTGTGAACAAGACCCTGAGATACTTGAACTCCTCCACTTGAGGCAAGGACTCTCCACCCACCTGGTGTGCAAGCCACCTTTTTCCAGTCAAGAACCATGGCCTCAGATATGAAGGTGCTGATTCTCATCTCAGCCGCTTCACACTCGGCTGTAAACCGGCAATGATACATGCGAAGTGAAAACAACTACGTCACAATATTCATTGTCATAATATTCCAAAAAAAAGAATAATTTTCTGTGGATGTGTCTCTTAGCAAGCCCTCTTATGGTGCACACTCAAGAGTCAAGCATCTGGTATTAAAAAAAATAAAGAAAAAAGATCAAGGACTGAATTTTTTTTTTTTTTTTTTCAAGTTAAATAAAATGGGGGAAAGGTTGTTCAATTAACATATCTAGATTATCTGACTAGTTAAATATAATAGTGAATTGTCTGTTTGTTTGTTTTTGTATTATGACAAGCTAAATTGTCTTGAAACAAGTTTTCATAAAACCTTTTATCAATTTAATCTAACCCAGTTGAAAAGACTTTAGTTTAAAACCAAATATTGCATTTTTTAAGACCTCAAATGAATGA
Organism: Rhinogobius similis; assembly: GCA_019453435.1. Classification (NCBI taxonomy): domain Eukaryota; kingdom Metazoa; phylum Chordata; class Actinopteri; order Gobiiformes; family Gobiidae; genus Rhinogobius; species Rhinogobius similis. The sequence continues at coordinate 9,939,524 of CM033624.1, read as the reverse complement.
ACAAACAAAAAGGCAACAAAAAATAGAATAATTTATTACAAAAAGCTAAGATAAAAGTTCTGTACACATTGTTTAAAGTGATTAATTTCTTCATTAAAATAATATTGATGTCTGCATTTTCTCCCTCTTCCCTTCCTTCAGTGATGAACCTGGACCGTGTAGAGAATCACACCCACGTGCGGCGCCGCTTCCCTCGCTACCACACCTCTCTGTTCAAGGGCCAGACTCTATGGGACCCCTACACTCACGTGGTGCTGCCCCCTGCTGCCCTGGTGCCACAGCGTCAGCACACTCACAGCTGGAAGGAAAGGGAGCGCGCAGAGAAAGAAGGTGAGATTTGAATGGAGTAGTAGAGTCAGTAGTAGTAGGAGTTGTAGGAGAAACAGTGCTAACAGTGATTGGAGTAATCACAGTAATGTTGAAGTTGAAGTAAAGTTCACAAATTATCTTTTCACTTAAGTAAAATAATAACAAAATGTATTTATCTGTGAAATAAAGTAATTGATTGTATGATTACGTAAACATGCGTTACATATTAACACATATATTAACATCATTTTAGCCTAAATGCTCTTCTATTTCCATTTTTCCTCATGAGTCTGTTTAAAACAACAAATCTGATGCAGTGATGACGAACTGGGAATGACACATGGACAAACAGAGGCTGTGGTTATTTTGGACAATGTCAAAAAAAGATTGGCGCCAAATATCAGCCAATTTTGATACTGGATCCTTATTGGACTAAATATCCCTGTTATTTATTTTAATTTGTCAAATATTAAGATTTATAATAGTTATAAATAGTAATAAAAACCAGTAACCATTAGTTGTAGCATTAATAATAAAAGTAATAGTTGTAGCAGTTGTAATAGTACCAGCAGTAGTAGTCGTAGCTTTTGTAGAATAGTGGAGTTTCTAACTAAAACCGTAGTAATAGTAGTAGAAAAATTACAACTAGGAACACTATTAATATAACCAATTTTTATGTAAAGATTTGTGTTAATTTAATCAAAAATTCGCTCTATATGATTTTTGATATGCTCTATAATCTCTATTTGTTAAACCTACCCTTAACTCTGTATCACCTGTATTAACTCTATCCTCTTTTCCAGCCTTGTCTCCTCCAAACGCAGGCCCCGCCCCCGCTAGCGCCTCAGCCAATCAGACGCTAGAATACAGCAGCGCGGCCCGTCGCTCTGTGTCTCTGTCCGAGCCTCCGTTCACCATCGTCATTCTGCTCATCTACAAAAGTCTGGGAGCCGCTCTGCCTCCGAAGTACCACACGGATAGGAGGGGCGTCAGGTGAGAGGGAACTGGGGACTAGGTTTAGATCTGGGTTAAAGCCTGGTTTAGTTTTGGTTTAGGCTCAGTTTAGACAATAAAGTCTCATAGAACATGTTAGTTGGTCTAGTCTGGCTCTAGTTTCAGCCTTGAGTTTAGAAATGGTTGTAGATTTGGCTCGGTTTAGTCCCGGTTTAGTCAGGCTTAAGGGTGCATTCACTGTTGTCCTACTTTGGTCCTGATGTAGATGTGGTTTAGTTCTGTTGTAGTCAAGGTTTAGTTCCAGGTTTCGTCCCAAAGTTGATGGTGGTGTTGCAAGTGTGAATGCAGCTTAAGTCTGTCAGTCATGATTTAGATCGTTTGGTCCGGGTTCAGTCCAGGTTTTCAATATATTAAAGGGCCTCTGACAGGTTGGACTACTAATTTCACTAAAATGTAGTTAAGATAAATATATTTCAAATTCTGCTAAAATCTCCACAAATGTCACCCCAGTTTAGCTATTTTTTTACGTTTTTAATTTTACTTCCTGGTTGTAAATGATGACATCACGCTAGGAAATTACCATAGCAACCACACTGTACACTGGGCCATAACTCGTCTAATGTCACAGATTTTTTTATTTGACAAAGAAAACTACACGTGAACACCTTTATTTTGTTAAATTCATGTTTAAAGGGTCAAAAAAGTAGTTTCTTTTGTGTAAATTCTGCATAACCGTTGTCTCCCCAGTGTGATGTTATCAGTTTGTTTACTTCCTGTAATTTTCAACATATTTTTCAACTTTTCTCCACAAACAGCGACCTGATTGATGTAAAACTATCATTTATATTTACAAGTGGTATTAATACACTGAATAAAGTCAAAAATAGAAAATCATAAAAACCTGTCAAATGTACTTTAAGTCCTGGTTTCTCAAGTTAGTTAGTCCTCCAGTGTTAAGTGTTTTGATAATCATTCCAGTATTGTTTAATCCTGGTTGTCATAGATGTAATATAAATTTAGTCCTGTTTATAATTTGTTTAGTTTTAGTTTAGAGACTTGAGTGTAGTTCAGTTATGGCCTTGCTTGGTGTAGTCCTGCTTCAGACCTGTATGTTTCACTCTTGTTCCTAAATTAGAACTAGTTTTGTTCTGGTTTGTTCCTCATTTAGCTTTGGTTTAGCCCAGGTCTCATCTAGCTTGATTCCTGGCTTTGGGATTGTTGTCCTACTTTGGATTTTTCACATTTCCCGTTTGTGTTCCTCAGATTACCCCGCCACCCGGTCATGAACTCTCCTGTGGTCACTGTCTCGGTCTTCAATAACCAGTCGTTTGTGAGTGGACACCTGGACCAGCCCGTGGTGCTGGAGTTCAAACTGCTGGAGACGGCCAACCGCAGCAAACCCCTGTGTGTGCAATGGAACCACAGCTCCTTGTGAGTAAAGCGACTATTGATTATTACTACTGTCTGTCACCTCAGCTGTATGGTCGTACAGCTGACAATATAGCACATGTACTGTATATTAATATTTATCATAAAACTGTACTAGTGAAGCTGTAGCAAAGTTTCAGCCTGGAAGACTGCCCCTGCTGCCTCACCTGCGTAACGTACCTTCACCACCTGCTCAGCTCTGATAGGTCGAGCTGAGCCTATCACCGTTCAGCCTGGTTGTTTTAAATTCAGACCTCCGCCTCTCCGTTCAGCACTTGGGCTCACGCAACCTCAGCACCATATTTAGAGTTTCATTTTCTTTCAGGTTTTTATTTCCATCACCACCAGTGTTGAGGCTCTAGGCATATACTTCCTATCATGTCCTGCACCTCCTGCATGTCTCATCATTCAAGTGCCAAACCTAATGTCTATCATTATATATCATTATTACATGATTGGGATTGAATTTCATCATGTTCCTACCAGATATCCTTCACATTTGAGTCTCTCCAGGTTGACATTTATTGTTACATTAGACACATACTTCTATTTTTATATTATGTTATCATTAACAAACAGTCTTTTTAAGAAACAAAAACATCTTACAATATTTTTTTCTGGATTAAGAGGAATGCATAAAAAAATTGTCATACGTCATAGAACTGCGTCGTATACTTTTACTAACAGAAGACTTGGTGACGACCTCTCGATTAAAAATCATGATATCATTGACTATTTAAATGTATTCATCTCATTTTTATACAAAAAAATTGTTATAATTGCAAAGCCCTACACATTTATTTTATGTTTTGATAAATGGCAAAACAAGACCATGCACATCCTTTTTCGCTGCTATTGCAGTATTTACCAAAGCCGACAGCATGAGCTTAGGGGAACTACAACCTTAGACCTGACAAGTAAGAGTAATATAATTGTGCAACTCTCTCTTCCTCCCCTCAGGTCGAACTCAGGAGGCTGCTGGACTGTGAGGGACTGTGTGGTGGTGTACAGAAACACGTCGCATGTCCGCTGCCAGTGTCACAGGCTGGGCACGTTTGGAGTTCTCATGGACAGCTCACACCGAGAGGTCAGCTACCCTTCACACAAGCACTTAAACAATCAGATTAGACCGAACTGTAAAGTGAATAGAGTCAGTCCTACCGTGTGCTGTTAAATGGGTTTGGTTACAGGACGTATATTAGGCTCTGTATTGGACTCAGTTTAGGCATTTGATTTGATGGTGCTGAAAAATTGTTCTCACCCTCATTTCATGATTTTTTATATCCTGTCCAAAAAGTTAATTTGACAAATAAATCAATAAATCTGTATTTATAAGCCATTCGGTACTTTTTGGATGTCACACAAAGATATTAGGAATTTAAAGCCAAAATGAGTGAATATCAGGCTCTCGGCTTCACATTTTGGTCAAGTCACCTCAGTAGCACTGGTTAGCAGAGGTTTGCGTTAGTGTTTGTAAAAGTTATTAAATCAGAAGGAAATGAAGAGATATGGTCCCATTCATGGTGAAGCTCTTCTGCTGTTTCTTTAAGGAGCGCTTGTGTTTACAGTTTGTTGACAGTGATTACTCATAGAGGCGCTGAGAGGAGCGCTCACTCTCTGACCAAGAGTCCAAAATGTCCGACATGCTTGCTATACAGTAAATCGCCTCATCTTTGGTTGTGCGACAATTGTTTAATCTCTGTCTCACTGTGAGCCATGACTCAAGATTATCCCCACAATCAGAAATCTTTTACAGTGGGAGCCTTTCTGTTGGTGATAGTGATCACCTGACTTTAAAGTGAGACTGCATAATCGTTTGCTTTTGATAATCTTCAAGCATTCTAAACTAGTTTAAATATTCTGAATGGAAGATTTTTTCTTATTTGCTTTACATTATTATTAAACACAAATGTAAAACAGTTACTCCAGTTAACTAACTTTATAGACAGCACAGTGGTTAACACTGTTGTCGCAAGAAGTTGTCCCAGCTAAGACAGACATGCACAATATACAATAGACCAGTGTTTTTCAGACTTTTTTGAGTCACAGCACACATTTTGGGTTTAAAAAACACCATGGCACTCCATTTACTGATGAAACATTACCAAATCAGACCAGTTAGTTAAAAAACAAAAAACATGGTATATTATGAGGCAGATAATATCTGTGGCACTGTCTGAATCTTTACATTTGGAAATAGTAATGGTTTTGTGTTGTTTGTTGTGCACAAAAACTAAATCAATTAATTACATTTGTGAATCTCTTGACTCAAATTGGCACACCTGACAAAACCTCAAGGCACACTAGTGTTCCCTGCCACACTGGTTGAAAATCAAGGCAATAGACAGTAGATGCGCTGCTAGGATCCTGGCTCAGATTAGCAGAAGGGTCCAAAAATGTTCAATAAATATATATAAAGGGGTGCAATAAAAACAGCAAAATAATAGCATAAACACATATTTTATTTGACATGCCCAGTCGTGTAGTCGTCAGAGGAGTCCTGGCAGACGCAGTAGTCATTTCAAAGATTTCAAAGGTCAGTCAGAGCATCTTCATAATCATGCCAGTTTGAATCTGAATCTGAATCCGTGTCTGGTTCTTGCTCGGCTGGGGTGAGGATAATAGCTGGGATTTTAAAGGTCCTCTGAATTTGGGTGGTTGGGGCAGGAATTTTCTTTCTAAAGAAGTGTATGGATCTGAGTTGTTGTGCTTTGAAATGGTGCTAGAGCTGGTTGTCTTCTTGGTCCAGGAGAGGAGCTGCAGACCACGTTGTCCACATTCAGGAACTTGCTATACTCTTTGCTCACGTTATCACTTGGAAATTTGGAGACAGAGGTTTCTATTCTCTCGCTGCAATTTAGCACATCGTCGAAACTTTCGATTTGTTTTTGTCCATAGCTGCAATCTGGAAATCACAAGTGTAAATGTTTTGTAATCTTCTGTATTTAAGTGAATTTTAATTGAGCTTACCTGTACTTTTGGTTAAAAATTGATCATGAAATGCACTTATTTTAATTTTTTTTGTGTTACTTTTGCCATGTTACATGGTTTTGAATTGGAATGGATACGTTTTTCAGGGGAAGTTGTCATTTGGTAGTTAGGCTAAGCAATTAGAGGATTAGTGTTTATTCATGAGGGATAAAATGCTGTGTCAGTTGTTATCTGTGTTCTGAGTTTGTGTTCCAGCGGTCAATTCGGAAAAACAACGGGCAATGGATTACAGTTTATGTACTTTAACGACTTAAAGCGAGAAATACGAACCAAGAAAATGCTCAAATCAACCAAAATTCAGATCCAATTCAGCTCATTTATTAACCCAGACAATATTATTTCTACAGTTTATAAAACATCGCCTGAGAGTGAAGTTTTGCTTTTGTTGACATTAGCTCCGTGTAGATGTTCGCAACATTAGCATCACAGAGAATTTGTAACTGCAGAGGCACAGGAACTATTAATATTTAACAGTCAGATGTTAACTTTATTTATGCAGGACGCAACCAAGTTGGATTTTCTCACTGTTTTCTAAACTCAAGATTATGAATATAAAAATAAAAACCCCAGCAAAATGTATGTGGAAATGGCAAACAACTTACATTTACAGTATATTCTCTGGATGTGTTTGGTTAATAATGGGTAAAAAGAGGGAATGTGACCGTCAAAATCAAATTACACAAAGTTCCTAAATCTTTTTTTCTACCAGGAAAGTACAGTATGTTTCTCTGATGGGTCAAGCTGCACAGAAACTGTAGTCTTTTCCCTCCTAAATCTTCAAATCTTACTTTGTTTAGTTGTTACATATAAAAACTGGCTTGCATTTCAACTATAAAGAGAGTTTCATGACCCATCTCCTGACCTTATTTTACTCAAACTTTCTCATTTCCACATTTCATCACTTTCTGAGCGTCATTCTGGCAGTACCTTTTATTCCCTAAGCCTCTTTCACTTTTCTCATCTCATGCTGCTTTCTGCCTCCTCAAACCACCATAACACGTTTTCAGGGACTTGGCTTCCTCAGATTTGCCTTCCTAAAATAACTTGGTGAGAAGTAGTTTTACTTGTACGGAAAATGTTGATTTGCATTTAATTTGCAACAGCTCTGCAGATAGAAGGGTCGATAAAGAAATCAAGATTAGTTTGAGATTAGGTTCGGCATTAATGGGATCAGTGACTGTTAGGGCTGCATGATTTGGGAAAAATTTCTTATTGCAATTTTCTGACCAGTATTGTGATTGCATTTAGATTTGCAATTCATGTTTTAACAATTGAATTCTGTTCAAAGTTCACATTTTAAACACAACTAAAATGAACATTTCAGAAGGTTTGTCTCTTAGTGGCATTATTGTCACGCTTTTAACGATTGTAATCAATTTTCTGTCATTTTTAGTTGCATTTTTGTCAGTTTTAGTCACATTTAGTCACTTTTAGTCACATTTTTTACACATTTAGTTTTTGTCACTTATACACTTTTTTTTTAAGTTTTAGACACGTTTTTTGTCACTTTTAGTCGCCTTTTTGTCACTGTTTGTCACATTTAATCGTCACTTTCAGTTGTGTATTTGACACTTGTTGGCACGTTATTGTCATTTTTAGTCATGTTTTTTTTTACGCTTGTTTCAGAACATGTTTAACAAAATCTAAACTACATGGTTAGCAGGTTCTGTGTTTGTGTTTTCTTGTTTGATGTTTGTGGAGGAAATTATTGCACTTGCTAACTGCGTCCATCCAAATTTGGATTTGATTTGGATTCACTGTGCAGCCCTAGTGACTGTATTTAGCCCTCAACCAGAAGATGTTTGGTCAGTAAGTGTCTTGGTGGAGGTTTGAAGCTGCTTTTAGCCTGCTCATTTTATCCCATTGACAAAAGTAAAAAGCTAAATTGTTGGCTCTTATGAGTAGATGGAAGATATTGTGAAGCAGTTGATGTTTTGGGCAAAAAACTTTAATTGTAATAGACAAACAAAAAGTGTAGTGCCAGAGATCAAAACTAGAATGGAAGAATGGAAAAACAAGCTCACACAAACAGTCTGGCCTGGTGTGGTCTCCACTGCCCCCAGAGAAGGTTTCAAACTCAACGTCTGTTCCCCCTCCCCCGGAGTCCTAATCACAGGCCTTGGACTGGTCTGTGACAGGCCCAGCAGCTCCCCCGTCATCGCCCCTGCCCTCAGACCAGCCCTGGGTCCCCCCTGCAACATCTACTCCCACTCAATCATCACTCCCCTTTTCATCTACACCTTCACCCAGGGGTCTTCCCAACCATCTTGAAAGTCAGATCAAATCAGGAATTAAGATGGTTCCACTCACACCTAATTTTGCAAGATCAAGAGCTCTGATGCCAACAATGATGAACTCTTCCCCGTACAACACGCCCCAAACCACCCTGGAGCTTCAACTCTCTTGCTTCACCAACAAAACTCCCATCGTCTTTCACTTGGTCCATCACTCAAACTCCCCCCAACTTTCCCCCATCGTCTTTCACTTGGTTCATCACTCAAACTCCCTCCTACTCGCCCTCCCCCATCTCCCCCCAGAACTGTTATCTCCCAGAGCTAGGATGCAGTGGGTCTCAGCGTTGCCAGGACTTATGGTCATAAGAAGAAAAAAAACGGGGCCCTGTGCTATATCTGTAGTCATGCCACACAGACTGGAGAACAGAAGGACAGTTAGATTGTCCAATCTGAGAAATATAATTCATATTCCCTGTGAAAAGATAGTCCAGTCCCATTGAAACTAATCTAAAACGTGGTGCGCTAAATGTCAGATCCTTATATGTAACAAATCATTTTTCAGCGCAGTCTTGATGCCACGGCACTGAAAAATTAACCTGGCTCACACCAGATTGATATGTGTATCATAAGCAAATTAAGAAATCCAGAAAAGCACAGATTGCTTCCCTGTCCGCAAATGCACAAAGCACTTGTATGTGCACGTTTTCAAAAGCAAAATTGTCCGTATTTGTGTTGAAAGAGGCCGAATTATGTCCGTGGGTGTTACCGTGTTTGTTTAGGTTTGACTGTCTGCTCAAACCACAATGCAGCGCTGTGATTGGTCCAACACAGTGGCCAGCTCAAACCCAACAGCGGCAGACCATCCAGATGGATTGGATTGGAAGAGTTTGTGAACTCACAAATATCGCGAGAATTAAAATGTTTATATGTTTTCTTCTACTCAGACAACTTTGAGTGAGTGAGATGTATTTACCTTGACATGTTTCGGCTGCTATCTGCAAGCCATCTTCAGAACTGTCACCGGTCTTGGTCGTGTCGTGTCACTTATCAACAAATAATCCTTTGGAAACAATTTGTAGATGACATTCTGGAAAAAAAATCCAACAAGGACACACACAGGAAATCACAGACCATCTCAACACACTAGACAGCACAGGCAATATTCAGTTCACACACGAGGAGGAAAAGGACAACACAATCGCATTTCTTGACATTGAAATACAGTGTCAATGAAATGCAGCGTAAAAAATATCATTATACAGAAAACCCACACACACAGATCAGTATTTATAATGGACTTCAGAGCACCCCATCTCACACAAACTATCGGTTGTAAGGACGTTATTCGCACAGGCCACACCATGGACAGAGAGGACGAAGAGAAACGTATTGAACACGCACTTACACAATGTCAATACCCCAGATGGGCCATAAATAAAGGAAAATAACAAATTAAAAAATAGAAGGAAAAAACAATGAAACAACAAGAGTACAAAAACATGGTCATCTTACCATACATCAGAGGCATAACAGAACCTGACCAGACCTGTGGAGTGCCCCAAGGGTCAATTTTGGGACCCCTTATGTTCAACCTCTACACGCTGCCATTAGGTCAGTTAATACGCAGCACTAATGTGTCTTATCACAACTCTGCACGCGACACTCAGATCTATGTCTCACTGCTGTCAGTCTTCCTGAAGATGTGAGATAGTTCAAGTTCAAATCCAGCTAAAAACAGTTCTATTTAGCCGTGCATACGATTGAAAGATTTTATCTGCACTCTTCTCTTTTAAAGTATTTTTTTTATAATGATTTTGTTTGTTTTAAGCTGTTTTGTGATTTTAAACCAATTTTATTCTGTTATGTAAAGCACTTTGAATTGCCTTGTGTACGAATTGTGCTCTACAAATAAACTTGTCTTGCCTTGCATGTGGGATTGTCACACACTCACCCAGTCACCTCTCATTTCATTGAAACACATTATCTTTTCTCCTCTTCACCACCACTAGCTCTTCAAGAATTCAACACTTTCTGTTAACCTACGCTTTTTTCAATTAGGACACTTTTATTTATTTATTTACTTTTTTGCAATAGTTGTATTTATCATCAGTTAATCATTGTTAATGATAATTTGTTATAGTTTTCATTTATGTAATATTGTTGCTAACAAAAACGAACAAAAACAAAAGCTAACAAAAACTTGGCATATGTTCTGCACTAAATCTTGACTTGTAACAAAAAATACTACGACCCAGGTAGCTGTGTTAACACATATCAAAACTACATCAGGACTAAACTTGGCTCAAACTAAGTGTGATCATGATAGAAATGGTATATATTTTGTTCCTTTCTCTTGAGCAGCAGTTGGAGGGAGATTTGGAAATCCTGGCCCTGGTCTCGTACTCGTCCCTGTGCCTGTCCATGCTGTGTCTGCTGATGACCGTTCTGGCCCTGTGCTGTCTGCGCCTCAAGTCCAACACCAGGAGCATCCACTGCAACACCGCGGCGGCCATGTTCCTCTCCGAGCTGGTGTTTCTGTTCGGGGTCAACCAGACAGAGCAGCAGGTGAGAACGTGCAAGAATTTACCAGGGATTGACTTCACGGGATGCCGTTTCATTCCAAACTGCTTAAAGAGGCAATGCAACATTAGGAACTTTTGTGGTGAGTGGCAAAATAATTTGAGCGCCAATGGTGAGTAATGAAAAGTTCTCCTGTAATTAAGAGCTCAAAACATAACTACTAATGTGAAAGCTGCAACAGTTTAATAGCAAATGTAAAAGTCTACAACTCTGCTTAATATTTAGTTTACACCTAACATCTAGAAAAGAAGTAAACAGTTGTAGAAAACCAGATAAACAACAGGAACCCTTGAGCTACACTCTCGTTTATTGTAATTGCCTGGAAAATCAAGAATGATATCTTTTTTTTTTTTTTTTTTTTTAATACAGATAGATATCAGTCTGGTTACCGTTTTCATCTTTGTGAGTTCAGACTGGTGTGATGGACAGTTGAATTAGCCAATCAGGGACACACATGGTGTATCAAAACAAATATTGCTGCTTACGAGGGAAAAAAAGGAATGAATTATAACAAAACTGAAAAACATTGTGGATTTCTGTAGAATATATCTCAAAATTCTTATAATCTGAGTTGATTGAAGTTTGATTTTGTTCTAAATGATAGATGAGCAATGAGCTCATTAAGTTCTTATTTGTCATGGAAATAAACAAATCTGATTACACAGTATTGTTTGGCTCAAAGCGTGACAGAGGGTGTGGTGACCAGACACACTCTTTATAAAAATCAAAGAAGTGTTTCCTTGATCACATTTGTCACTGATACAAACTTTGGGATTACAGACAGTTGAACATTTTCATTTCATTCATTTTCACTCTGAAACAACAACAAAATCTGTATCATAAATGAGAGTATAGCTGCAGTGTTCCTGTTGTTTATCTATATATGTATTTTTCTATTACTCGTTACTTGATCTGCTCTTTCACATTTCAGATGTGTTTTGCGCTTTTACAGGCGAAAATGTCATTATTCACTACTGACTCTGACAGATTCCTCCCTCACTGCTAAAATTCTGAATGTTGCGATGTCATTTGCAACACTCTGTTGTAAAACTGAAGCGGAGAATAGGCCAGAATTTGAAGGAAGAATTAGCTGTTTCACTGTCAAAACTACAGACACCCAATCCCTCACAACAAATTATATAGTTGAACATGTGTGAATTTGTTGTTAATTTTCCATGGAGTGATTCCGTGTATGCAGCCTACATATAAAGTACAATATATTACACCATTACAGGCAGAAAGAACAAACATGCATGTGATTCTTGTCATAGTTTAGCAGCACACATTCTAACGTATCAATACTCATGGATGTGTGGTGTACTTCTCATTCTCATTTATTTTAGGCTTTGTACTTTCTATATACATCCTCAAGACATCATATATATGAATCAAGATGTATGGAACTATTTAACAAAGAAACCAAGAGACAGGTTCCTCATTCCTCAAGGCTATTTCTAAAGAATCTAAAATATTAAAAAACATGTTTGGAGTTATTTCACACTTTTTTGTACATTATATGTGAAACTTGACTTGAAGTGGTATTGCACATCTGTCTGATAAATACAGCACATTAACAGTGTACATATTTGATACTGAGTCACTGATTTCACTTACAGGAAATGAATATTAAAATGTTCTTACAGTTTCCTCATTCCCTCTCTCATTTTTGGTCGTTGAAATGTATTTATTTATTCCCTTTAGTTATTCCTCCCCCTCTCTCTCCTTCTCACTTATCTCTTTCACATGGGCATCCTTTTTGACAATATGCTCCAAACTAAATGTTCTCTCACTCGCTGTGCGCTTCTACAGTCTGGTGAGAAGTGTGAGAGCTGAGAACAGCGTCTGGTTGTACCTCTGCCACCAAAATACTGCACTGTCTGCTGCTTGGATACACCGTTCAAACTGCAAATGGTCTTTTAGTAGTTGTATTCGCAGTAGAAGTACAATTTCTAAACAAATGTGTTGGTTCTAATTTGGAGTAGTGCACAACCCTAGACCGTAGCACATAAATAGTAATGCATGTTATAACCTGTATATCCTTGTCTCCAGTTCTTGTGCACAGTAGTGGCCATCCTGCTGCATTACTTCTTCATGTCGACGTTTGCCTGGATGTTTGTGGAGGGCCTACACATCTACAGAATGCAAACTGAACAACGAAACATCAACTACGGAGCCATGAGGTTCTACTACGCCATCGGCTGGGGGGTGCCTGCGATAATCACTGGTAAGGGACTCTCTGCCCTATTTTGTTGTGTTACATGTGCCTTAGACTTGGGCTGGTACTTGGATCTACACTTGTGCTCTAATCTGGTCTACCGAGTGATTTATCAGTAAAACTGTAAATGTGGTAAGAATAACTGAAGAGAACAGAAAGCATAGTATGTTCCTTCTTTGTGTCGACATATCCCTCCTGCAGACAGTGGTATAAATTGCCTGTGTGAGAGTGGTGGGACCAAGTCCTTGTTTTGCAAGTATCAAGTAAGTCCCAAGTCAAGGACTAAGTTTGTGTCCAACAGGTCTAAGTCAAGTCCACGTTTTATTCTTTGGGTTTCAAGCTATTTCAAATGTTTACACAAAACTACCGAATACAGCTCGGGCGATTTTGTGTTATTTTTGTAAATGATCCTTCTTATCGAAGTCCTGGCCACAAATAGTGAAGTTGGGAGGGAAAATGTTTCAGGAAAAAAGCCTTTTATTCCAAGCAGCCATGGAAAAAAATATGAGACTGAACTTTCAAAGCCATTGAATTGAATGATAACCATAAAGAATAGCTAGACAATTGTCTGTTCATTCAGAGACGTTGCAGGATGAGAATCAGGTGTAAACAACTGCATATGAATAATCTAAGACAGTTGTTTCATCATGATTCAACATCAGAGTCATCAATAAAAAAGAGCTAAAAGTTCATTCTGAACTATATTCTTTACTCAAAATCAGACACTGGTCTTTCAAATATAAGGCACATTTGAAACAGTTTATTCGTGGGGAAATTGTGCTGTGTCCCTTGGAAGTCGCAGTACATGGATCTTCAAGTTTTCAATTGTTGCTTTATAACAGAAGATGCATCATATTCGTTCTTGATCCATGTCAGATTTATCCTGTATCTCCTGTCTGCTCTTGGTCTGAGCACAGACCTGTCTGATCCTGTCTGTAATGCTGTGTGTGTGTTTTGTGTGTGTGTTTTGTGTGTGTGTTTGCGTGTCCACTCACAGGTCTGTCCGTGGGGCTGGACCCTGAGGGCTACGGGAACCCAGACTTCTGCTGGGTCTCCATCTACGACAAACTGATCTGGAGCTTCGCTGGACCAATCGCCATCGTCATCCTGGTGAACACAACATATTCTGATTTGTAACCATGACATTCTTAGCCTTAATAGCTGAGACGTACTGTAAATGTTTTAAGCGTCTCCTACTCATTGATCCTCTGACCTCCTGTGCAGCAGCTTTACATATGTCCAGTCTGATCTGATCTTCTCTTATCATTCTGTGTCTCACCGACTTCTTCCAGATGAACGGCGCCATCTTCATGATTGTAGCCAAGATGTCCTGCAACTCCAGTCAGAAGGAGACCAAGAAACTGCCAGTCATGTGAGTATAACTAAGAAAAGTACAATTGTGAACTTGTTAACATGTTTTAAAGGACAAATATTATTTTGAGCTTATAACCTTGTTTTAACATTGTTCCGACATCAAACACATACCTGGAATCGTATTTAGCTTCATTCACGCTATTTTGATGAATCCTGGTTAGAAAATCCTCTCCCGTCCGATTGTCAATAACACTCAATTTCTGAATTTTGTGTGACGTTTTCTCAATCCTGTTTTAAATTTTTTAATTATTATTATTATTTTCTGGTTAGACAACATTGTTAACAGAAGGAGCAAATGGTGCAAAAAGTTATACAGGAAGACTTTGTAAAACAAAAATAAGACCAAGAAGTAAGTTAAAAAATAAAATAAATGACTGATCTAATAATGCAAAATAATAATAAATACATGTGATTCTTTGATTAGTTTGGCCTGTTTCACTGTCAATTCTCCTGAACGTGTTTAAAAAGTTAACTTTGAACAGACTCCTATTATTACTACATATATCACAAATCTAACCACAATCGCAACTAGAATAAATTGTTAGACCATACTTCCTGTCGTTTATGTTGTGGATCCAAATATGGCAGCAGCAGCAGAGGAATCACTAATCACTATTCTCTCTGATCTCTGTCCAGGTGACATTGCCTTATGTTTGTGGCCTGATCTCTAACTCACATATGCTGAAAAACAATATGACATTTGAAACTGGACCAAACCCAAGACCTCGCTGTGGTTTTGGCTCAAAGTCCCGTCAGATCTCGGTCTCACATTGAGCATTATTAACTTTCATTCACCTACTCTTTTCCAGAAGAATGTATTAGTTCTTACAGTTGAAAAACAAACATTTGGTGGCGTGTCTTCGATTATACTTGTCAAAAGTATCGAAAATCAGATACAAATAAATACTAAAACTAGTATCAAAACGTCTAATTCGAGAAAGTTTAGATACAACAAAAATCACATATAAATAGGACAAATTTGACGTTTTCTTAACAGTTTTACAATGATGTTGAGCTTTATGAGAACTAGAATAAGAACACACAGTTTAATAAAGAAAGTATTATTATTTAGTGTTTTACCTAAAAATAGTGTTTTTTTCATTGTGGTATTGAGAATCTAGTATATTCCTTCATCTCCAGATCAGGATATGATTAGTGTTATGGGAAGGAAGACTTGTACGTTCAACGGTTTATATTTACATTTAAAAACTGTACATTTTCTCCCATTCAGAGCGACGATCCGCAGCTCGTTCCTGCTGCTGCTGGTGGCCTCCTCCTCCTGGCTCTGTGGGCTCATGGCGGTCAACAACAGCATCCTGGCCTTTTACTACATCTTCAACGTGCTCTGCCTCCTACAGGTAACTGTTCTCTGCAGATCTCCTCTTGGTTTAGATCCAGTTTAGTCAAGGCTCATTCCTCCTACCACTACCACCACCACCAGACCAAGTGTGATTCCAGTAGTTTAGACCTACTGAAGACCTGATCAAGACCTACAGACAAACTTTATTGATCGTTGAGGGAAATTACTTTGTCACAATAACCCAATTGTACAATATAAAACATAAAACTTAACAAAAAGGTAATAGAATTGTGTAATATAGTATAATATAACAAGTACCAATAAACCAATTTAGCAACAATTTAATGAATTAATTGATGTTTAATGACAAACATAAGCATAATTATTGATGATTTGACCAGACTGAATCTCAATTTCAATGTTATTAATTGCCCAGCCCTGTTAGACCTCAGCTGTCTCTAGATTGCACTTGTTTCTCTTTGGACAAATCCTTTTGAGTCATTGTTTTGTCCTTGACTTGATCCTTTTTTTGTCTTAGCTTTTAGTCAAAAAAAAAAAAAAAGTTTTAGTTTGAACTGCAATGCTGTTTCGTCCTGGGTTAGGGCTGCTTCAGTCCTGGTTTGTGCCTGGTGTTTTGATCCTGTTTTTAGGTTAACCATCTTCTCTGCTGTTGTTCCAGGGCGTGTGTGTCCTGCTGGTCTTCACAGTGTTTAATGCAGAGGTGCAGGAGGCCTGGAGAGCCATGTGTTTGGGGAAGAAGAGCCCAGGAGAGGAGCCACCTCGACCACCACAAAACACTGTGAGCATCAGCATCAAATTTAAAGGGGACATATTATGCTAAATAATCTTTGTTGAGCTTTTAACCTTGTTATAATAGCATTTCCTCCTCATTAGTTTACTCAGAGTTGAATTTTAATTTGTTTCCAGCATGTTTGCGTAATCCTGTATTCTCTTGCACATGAGGATCGAGTGCTCTGAAAAATCTTGTTTTTCCCTACCCCCCATCTCTGCCCATATCGCTGTACTTAGTTGCGATTATCTGAAAATTAACTCGGAGTGATATATGGTGGGTTTCTAAAAATGGTGAAATGTCACTAACAAGAAGCGGGGCTTATCAGTTCTGCTGTTTTAAACAGGAAGCCAGTTAACCTGTTTCTATTCCAAAGCCGTTCTAGATCAATATTGCATTTTACAATTACATGTAAAACAATGATATATTTATGTTCAGTGCTAAGTACCTGAAAAAACATGTCTAATTTAAATGTGCTTTTAATATATATGATAAATATGTATTTATAATTTGAAATATATATATATATATATAGTGCCTAATCTAGTGCTTTACATGGTTTTATTCATCCACTCACTTGGTTGTGACTTCTGTTAACACTCTAATTACAATCATGGTTTAAATGATTGCTGTCACATTTAGTGATTGCACTGTTTTCTACAATTTTCAGTTTATGAAAAATGAATAAATAAATAAAAAAAGAGAGCTAGACACAGAGAAAAAAAGTAAGGGAGTAGATTAAACTTCTAGTGCAAAGACACACTGCCAAATTGAATAAAAAAATAGATTTTTAAAAACACATTTTCTGGCCTGAAGACTTCATTTGACAGGACAGCTGCAGCATGAAACAGGGAGAGAGAGTGTACAGACATTTGGCAAATGATGCTCTTAACCACTGCACCACCAGCGTGCACTAAAAATATATTTATTAAAGATGTATGATTTACTCTAAGTCACTTGGGACCCTCACCCTTTTCTGACCAAGAGGATTCTGGGTTAAAACAACATTGTGTATCTATTAATACTCCCACTTTACGTCACACCGGAGCGGTCTCATCTGGGGAGAAAGCAGGGTTAAAAAGCGTAGGTTTGTAGACGAACAGTGTAGGGTTAACATTGGCCCCGGGGACAAAACGAGTGGTTTTCAGAAGGCAAGAAAAGGTTGGATAGATGCATTTTAAAGCAAAGGAGCTGGGCACGCTTTTAAATAGGTCATGGAGAAGGCCCTCAAGGCTAAATGGAGATGTAATGGACAGGAGGACAAGTAAAGAGGCAGAGACGCACATACATGTAGAAGCAGCGTGCATATGGAGAGTAAGACAAGTCTAGTCATTAAAATAATCATGTAATATAGGTTTATTCAATGTAATTATTCACATTGTTTGGTACAACGTTGAACTATCGGTTTTCTAAGCTAAGTTTATCTGGTTCGGAAAAATCTATGTGAGTTTTATAATCAAGTGGTTTTAATTCCTATGTAAGTTTCAGGTGAAGGGCCTGAAACTTTCCATTCTCCAAAAATATATATATCACCAGCTGCCACTGGCCGCAAGTACATGAAAATAATGCAAAAAATGTGTACATTTCATATATTTGATTAAAAAAAACACTCTTTCATCCGTAAATATACACCACCGGGATCCTCAAACGACTTCACTTCAGCTTCCTCTGCATCAAATTTTGTAAACATCTTAGTAACTGTAGTAATACATGTAAATGTAGTAATAAACGACTGACTTTTGCATTCTAACCAATTAAATCTAAATAATATTTCACTAGACCAATTGATTTACAAATGATTGTTAGTTGCAGAAGTCTGTGATTTGGACAAAACTTTTAAGAGTGTAGACGTTTTACCACTCATCCAAGTAACTTCTTCTTGGACAGAGAACTTGTGCGTTATATCTGTCTGAAAGGAGGACCTAACTGCACTGAATCTAACACAAACAATAGACAAATCTATTGTCAGTTACACCTTTTGAACTACTTAAAGGTGTGAACTGTCACGTGAGTCATATTTCATAATTGTTCAAGCCCCTAATGGGATATGCTGGTGAGTCACTAGTGCACTGTCAAAGGAACTGAAGAAGCTACTCTAATGAGTGTTGAAAGGTCTTTACTCTTAAAACTTTTGTTCAGTGGGCCAGAATTTAATTTTCTTTTGCTATGGAACCTACCTGGACGACCAACAGACTACAATTAAAGCATGTTACCGTCTTCAGTGTTTTTGCGTATAAGGATAGATATGTTTTAACCAGTTTTCTTCTCCTTTCTCTTAGACGCAGAACCCTTATCACAACGCCTCTCTCCTGGAGCAGAGTGGTCTCCATAGAATCACCCTGGGCACCTCCACCGTCTCCTCCGTCAGCTCAGCCAGGTACACTTTTCAAGAGACGAAAATAATTGTAGCTGGAGTGTAGCTTTTGTCATTTATGTAGCATTCATAATTACGTATGTTATAAGTGGAAGTTTACAGGAAGTAATGTAGAGTTTTCTATCCGTATCATCTATAAGTGACATTTAATTTAAAATGCAAGAACAGTTTACACAACACATTTGGCAGTTAGGACAATCATGTAACTAAATAAAGGTGTTATCAGGTATTATTATTTGTCAAATCTTAACTATTGCGTAATTTATATGGATTTTTTTAGGTAACAGTTGTGCAATTACCTCTATTTATGTCTCATCTGCTGCTCATGTCCAACCAGGAAGTAACATTATAAACTTATAAACCAAAATTGAGGGGGGAAAAAAGGCCACATTTTTAGTGACATTTTAAATATAATCATATTAACTTCATTTTAGTGAAATGTGCAGTCATATCCACTTCAAGTAATGGTAAATACTTTTATAGAAATAACTTGATTTATCTATAATGACATTGGCATTTCTTTAAAAATATAGCATATGTTTAGAATAAAACTAAAGATGCTTGAGGCAGTGGTCCTGATTCTTCTTCCCTGCTCAGAGTTCATTGGGTCAGGGAGCTGCAGCTGAGGACCATTTCAAGTAACAATGTCGGATGTATTCAGAGCAACACTAATGTCCCTATAGACAAATCTATGAACCACTGCCTGCCTGTGAATGCATAGCTCATTAAATGCATCTGTTTTATGATGTTTTACAGAGAAAACCTTCTGGCACGACAAACTTTGGACCAAAACATCGGCCACACGGGAGCTACAGACCTGGACGTGGCCATGTTTCACCGAGATGGAGGTAAAAAGTCACCAGCGCAAGGATCTGTCAGTGTGTTAGTTTACGGATTGACAGAGATTCATGGATGTTTTAACAGAGGACATGAAGTTTCTTGGTTTGTAGGAAAAGAAGCAGAGGATTCATTGTGGATTTTTCAGAAAGGAACTGGAAAGGAAATGTTCAAATAGTACATGCAGGACTGGTAAAAGCAGTAGTACTAGAAATAAATGGTTAGTAGCACAAGTAGTAGACAAATTTCCAGACACAGGGACAGTAAAGTGAACCTTACCTTCAAGTAATAACTTAAGTATTACTATACAAATGGTCTTAGCAGTGGTAGTAGTAGTAAAGGCTGTAACAGCGCTAGAAGTTGCTTTTTTCTAGTAGTTAATAATAAACTATAACATACATAGATTAATATGTCACGTTCTATTAATTGTAAACTGTGAATTGATCTATCTGTTTAGTGGTAGAAATCGACCATTGACACCTTAAGCATTGCTGCATTTGACCATAACAAACATTGGATTGTCATATACATATTTTGAATAAACACTAAGTACAGGGATGTGGGTGGAGTTGGGGGGAAGTGAGCTGATTACTCAGACATGCAGGAATCAATTGAAATACAACAAAAAGATAATAGGTGTTTTCTCACTGTAAGAACCTTTGTCAGATCCTGGAACATTTTTTTTAGTTCCAGTCCCCATTTGATGCGCATCCATAAAGAGTAAGAACTAGGGACTGGAACCACAGTTTGTGGGCTTTTTGAGCAGGAGCTAAAAAGAGTAGAAAGTTTCCAGTCTGACCAGGAATCTTTTTGTTAAAACAAGTAAATTTACTTTATTATTATACTTATTGACTTTATTGGGAAATATATTTCATTCATTTTCATTAACTAACTCCAAAAATAAGTAAGTACTAGTAACTAAAATTCTGAACAACTGAGATTGATTGTGTTTTATTTTTAAGTAATTTTGTTTGTCTGTTGAAGCTTTTTGTGCGTCATAGTTTTATGTGCGGGTTTACGGAGCTCAAAAGGAGCAGGATGAAGGAAAAAGAAGACTTTTGTGTTCCTGACATAATTGAATATGTTAATTTACAGTCAGTTTCAGCCACTGTCCCTGTATGAACCTGTTCAATGGGGACTGGGTGGTTCCTCAAACTAAATAGAAACCGGGGAAAATAGGGACATGGTACTGTTATTTGGGAAAACGCCTAACGAAACATTTATATTTGTGTAGAAGCAATAAACAAATACAGATAGCCAGGGCAGTTTTATTTCAGTGTTGGTAAATGTCACAAATGTGTTTACTCAGGGGAGGAATCTGACTCGGACTCAGACCTTTCGATGGATGAGGACCGCAGCCTGTCTATCCCGTCCTCAGAGAGCGATGACAATGTCCGACTGAGGGGGCGGATCCAAAGGAGATTCAAACGGACCAATCAGGGAGAGAGGCTTCTCACTGAGCCCGCCCAAAACGGCACCAAAGGTAAACGCTTGTATGGAGTTTGTACACGTTTACGTCACAGCAAACCCATCCAATTTATGTGAAACCAGTAACTCCAGTAGAAGAAAAAAGAACAAACAAACATGCAGAGATAAAACTCGTGTTTTTTCTTTTTTTTTTTTGTAAGCAAAGAACATTTTATTTATATCAAAACTTAAAAACATCATTTCAAATTTCAGTGTGGTTCAAATGGTGGTAAATTCTTATCGTTTGTATTACCCCCAATTGAATAATGTGATACAACATTACAAGATTGCCACACATATTTTCACAGAAAATGTAAAAACATAACTAATTTAACATATTTAGCTGTAGTACTAGTCAACTGTAAATATAACTTAGTTTGATACACACAAAACTTCAGTCTAAAACAAAGGTCTGTTTAAGAAAATGTCAGACATTCGATATCAATAAATCCATACAGTTATCAATACAAGGCTCATGTTGCAGCTGTGTCATGTGACCTCAGCGGGAGGTCATGTGATGCTGTGGTGAAGACACAGGCAGATGGTCAGTTCAAATCAATGCCCGACAACCGACAGATGACATTATAAGGACATATCCAATATGAACTCTTAGATCTCGTACTGGTTTGGTCTGGTCTTGATTCACTCCTCGGTACACTTGTCTAGTTCTGGGTAAGTCCTGGTTCAAACCCAATTGAGCACTGGATTGGTTCAGTCACTAAATTAAAGGCGCTGTACCTGATTTAATACAGTGAAAAACAATTTGTAAATTTTAAACACTTTACAGCAGTCCACTTCCCTAATGCATTCCTTGCATCGTAATTTTTTTTCTATTAAGTAAATCTGTGTTGGATTAAAACAGTTTTGAAGTTAAAAATCTGTACAGCCCCTTTAATTTAGTACACTTCTCATTTTAAACTCCACATTATCTATGTTTTCTGAAAGTGCTGGTTTAGTTCTTGTCAGTCCAACAAATGTTTTGCATTTACACCAAGTTGGTATCTGTTTTGTCTGAGTAATAAAAGTCAAAAAGCAATGGTTGATTATTGATTTCATACTGCAGCCACAAAGGGTCAGGAAAGTAGGCTACTTTTTACATTGCCCTAAATGACGTTTATACCAGCTTTACCTCCTTTTCCTTTAGTCTGTTTTAGACCAGGTTTAGTCTTGGTTTTACATGGTCCATGTCTGTCCTTCGTCCTGGTTCACATTTGGTCTAGTCCTGGTTCAGTCCTCAGCCTTTTCACATCATCCAGTCATCATCATCATCATGAGGCCCAGCCAAGTCCTAAGTCCTGGTTTTGTTATAGACCTGGATGGGAACGACCTGCTCTCCTATTGGCCAGCGCTGGAGCAGACCGACTCCATGCAGAAGTGGGGCTCGGAGCGCCCCCTTGGATCTGACGCGGCAAACAACAACATGGAAGCAGCTTTAACCAGTGGAGACGAGAGCGCGACGCAGGGACACAGGCATCGAAAAGGTCTGGACCTATCAAGACTTTTCAAAAGCTGGGAAAGCATTTTTTTTCTTTCTTATTTTCAATCGTATACATTCAGAGGCTAAAAAATTAGTGGAAATTATAGATTCGTTAGCTGAAATACCTGAAGGTGTGAAATGTGGGGAGAGTGAGTAAAGACATTTGGCAAACGGTCATGACCAGGAGGCGAACCCTGCGACACTGAAGTGGTGACATCCAAGTACAAATATTCTGAACTATTTGGCCTCCAGGGCTAAACCAAGGCTATAACCAAGGCTTAAACCAGGACTAAATCATGGGTGGAAAACCAGGACAGGCGCAGCGTGGTACACATACCATGGTTTGAGAAACACTGCTCTAGACAATGAGGAGAGGAGCAGGAGGATGGAATACGGCACAACTGAAACACCCGGAGCAAAGAGTGCATTTATGAGAATGGTTTACTGTCAGACAAGTGACAGGAGGTAGGAGAGAAAGAGGAAACCAAACTGATCCTAAAGCCCCTCTGTGGAACGTTTTTGCCATAAAGTAGACTAAAATAAAAGCTTTTAATTGCACTATTTTATTACGAGCGAGCTTGCATCTCCACAAACATGACTCTTACTTGGCCTGGAGGCGGAGCCTCTTTCTGCTTGTCTTCATGGGAATATGGTTCCTTCTTTAGTTGTAATAAAACTCCTTTATCTCCAGGGAGAATGTTCTGCACTATGGTTTTTACTGTCTCTTTCCATGGATTCATGCAGGTGACATGCCACCTCCTGAAACTTATGTAGTGTTGCTTTAAGCTGTGTTAAACTTTGTTCCAATAAAACATTATCCTGCTCTATAAAAATGTAATCTAAAATGTAAAAATGTATAAGCTTTTTTCTCTGTGTTTATGTATTTCAACTGTGGCTAGTTTTGAAGCAGTTTAGTGTACGTTCATTTAGATTTTTTTGTTAATGTTCAAGCTAAACCAGGACATGGGACTACACCTTTTCACTAACCCAGGTCTAAACTGTCTTTTACTGTCCTTTAACAATTTCCTATTTTCTCATTTCTTTGGTTCACACATTTATTCAATTATACATTTTTCATGCATCTTTCTGTGTATATCATATTTTTAGTGTCATTGTAAAACAAGCCTTTTGTCTTCATAGACCAACCCCATTCTGAACAATAACCTCAGACACAGAGCTGGTTTTATTTCCCTGCAGACGTGAGTGAATCGCAGCTTTTAATCACCACGTTTCACTGGAAAACCCCAATACTCTGGACAAATATAAAAGAAGACACAGCGAGTACATGTACATTGTCCCAGCCCCTCTACTTCACACCTAATAACATCAACACAAGTGGTTTTGGTGCAGCTTTATTCAGCGACCTTAAAATGCACAAAATATTTGCAACAATTCTTCAATATTTATAATGACTTTGATTTATGGAGTGTTTTTCAAGATACAACAAGATTTCGACACCTTTACTTAGAAATTTGAGAACGCAACAAAAGTATATTGGTCATAGCTTGAATTGAACTGTTGACTGTTTTTAAAGGACATATATTATGCAGCATTTACTTAAGCTTTTATCCATGTTGTTGTATTTAGCTTCACTCACACTTGTTTCATCAATTCTGTTTACTAAGTCCTCAAAAAACTAAAAATTTCCCAGATTTTTCACATCGAATCAAATAATGTGCCAACAACAACTTCCAACTGGCCTTTGTTTGTCTCCCTTTTGAAATAATAAGGCTGAAAGACTTTCGAAAAATATCTTATTGTAATTTTTTCTGACAGTGTCGCTTTTAGCTATTATATTTTCTTTTTATGTTTTAACTGTTGGATTCTAATAAAATTGCACTTTTTCCATCCTGGTGAATTCAGAAAACTGAAACCTGAACTGTTAACTAATCCAAGAATCCCAAGCATTTCAGAACATGCTTGTAGAAGTATAAACTACAGGGTTAGCAGTTTTTATGCACAATAGTTTTGTTGTTTGCAAAGGACTTTAAATAATTGCAGATTTGCTAATTGCGACCATTGAAACTGCAATTTCGATTGTGAATGAATTTTGCAGTCTTACTTTTAATTCTCTCTGCTGCTAGTAGTAGTGGATTTCTAACTCAGTTCCTGACATGGGATGAGATGCCAAAGCAGATATACTCAAGAGCATGTTTAAAGGCCATAAAAGAAAAAAAATCATAATATTTGTCCTTTAAAACTTCTACAAAACTTGAGCTGCTGAATACATACCTCACTTACTTTTCTGTTTACTCTTATCAGGGATCTTGAAGAACCGCCTCGGCTGCCCTCCCACTCTTCAGGGCCTGTCGTCGATGGGCCGTGTCCCGAGCGAGCTGAACTGGTACCGCACCTCCACCCTGGGCCACCGCGGCGTCCCTGCTGCCTCCTACGGCCGCATGTACTCCTCCGCCACGGCTAACGCTGCCAACGCCGCCAACACCGGCTCTCTGTCCCAACCGGCCTCCCGCTACTCTTCCAGGGAGCACTTGGACTCCCTGGCTCGGAGACAGCTGTCCCGGGACCCTTTGGGACGACAGACAGTGGGCGGATCCCGGGACAGACTGGACTCACGGGGATCCAGGGACAATTTAGATCTGCTACCCCGAAGACGCGAGCTCAACATGGGCCACAACACTTTGGGAAGCCTGGGGTTGGAACGGTCATCCAGGGAGAATTTGTCGGCATCCCGGGACAGGCTGGACAACCACCACGCCTCCAGAGAGGACTTGGGGGTGGACGGGTACCTGGGCGGGTTGAGCAGGAGGCACACGGCGTCCCGGGAGCATCTAGGGGGCGCTGTGACGAGCAGTAGATCTAGGGAGGGGCTGGACCAGAGCAGGGAGTGGCTGAGGACGCTGCCCCCCAGACAGACGTCCCATCCGGAGCCCCCTGTCTCGCGCCGCCTCCTCCCATCACAGAGGAGCAGGACCAGCCTCCACCACCATGTGAGTACACGGCTGTGGGACAAGGAGTGTTGTCACGATACTAAAAGTTCACAGTCGATTTGATACTAAGAAATATACTCAATTCTCAATACCAGTACAATCCAATACAACAATTTAAATACCACAAGGATAATCCCAAATACTCTTTTCAAGGTCAAGGTCTTAGACAACAGACTTGACATTTTCAGCACTAATTAACAGTAGTATTTAACATTGCAGTCTGGTACTAGTTCAGAAAAGGTAAAATTTGGTCTTGTAAAAGGGATTTTTCTTGTATCGATATTTGCTCAAATGAGTGTCTTGTTTCGATACAAGTTCAAGTATCAAGTATTAGTATATCAATACTTGTTGCTCTTAATAAGCGATATTTGCATAAAAAATGCAGAGACAATTAACACGCAACTGAAACTGACAACTGAAAATGTTTTTATTGCTTAATGATTTAACAAAATAAAGGCATTATTAGGTATTATTTGTCAAATAATAACTATTTCACTCAAATATAGTGAACCTGGTTATATTTAGGTTTTTACAAAACAAAACTAAAAGTAGCCTATAATAAGTACATTCAAAATATTTTTCTCTCATTTTACCTAAACATATGATTGTATATGTTGATTTTGCTTGGCATGATTCATAGTTTACTCCCTCCACCCCCAGCCCCTCCAGATTCTGTCTAAAGTCCTTCCATGTAACCTTTAAAACAGCTTGTTACCTCCCAGGCCCCTCCCTGGATATCCTCTCCTCCATCTTGGCCTCGTTTGGCTCCACTGTCCTCCCTGTTTCTGAGACCAACAGTGTCTCTGAACTCTGTCCCCACTCGGAGTAAGTCCAGTGTCCACTAAAACCCTCCTGTCCCCTGTCCCGTCCTCAAGTCCTTTTAGACACTTTCCTTTCTCCTCTTCTTTGGATGCTTAAATCTTTCCATTGCTATCTTTCTAAAAAAAGCTGTATTTTGTAGTCACTCTCTAGTTTTTATGCCCCATCTTTGGAATTCATTGTTTTCTATAAAAACCTAAAAAATAATAGACTCTAGAATTAAACTTGTGCTAGCCATGCCAACTAGTCTGACCCGTGTCAATATTGACAATTTTTATATTTTTTAAATGGTAAATAAGTCTCCAAAACTATCTCTTAAATGACACATATTATGCTAAATTCACCCTTTTGAGCTTTTAACCAACTTATAACATCATCAAAAACATACCTAGAGTTGTATTTAGCTTCATTCACGCTAGTTTGACCTTGTTGACAAGGTTCTCTCCCATCTGATTCTCAGAAAACGTTCTATTTTCAACATTTGTGACACCATAGGTAGATTTTTTTTTTTTTTTTTTTTGTAAGGCAGTATTATCACATATAAAACATTTAAAGGTCCCATAACATGCAAAATCGACTTTTCAGAGGTTTTAACCTTCCTACAGTGCTATTTGGGCCTCGTATGTGTGCCCAAAGTGGTTTTTTGATTGATTCCCGCATGTTTTCACTAGAGAACTGTCTTTTCCGTCCCCCTCGGCTGAGCAGGCAGACGGGGGCTCATCCCATGGATGACGCGGCTTCCCATGGATGACGCGGTGTTTAAGCCATGTCTCCGGGAAGCGCGCAGCCGCAGAATAAACACAGCTAATGCTAATGCTACACAGTAATTACACGATGGATACGACAGATCGAAGAGTTAGCATGTTATTTACCAAACGGCAACGTGCGTCGTCGAGGCCCTGGAGCACGTCAAACTCCAGGTCAGATCCAGGACGTAGGACTCAGCACGACGCACCGTCAGGACGGAGAAAAGGTTTATTCCTGTGTTTGTGTATCGCTGTTTACCGGAGCACACGGCGCATGCGCAACATCTCCGCTCTAGGCTTCGGCACGAGTTAGGCGGGGGAGGCGCGCGAGTTGGGCGGGGGAGCGGCCTGCTCTCTGTTCGGGGGGGTCAGATCTCAGAGGGAGCCGTTTGCTTTTGCAAGGAGGGGGGCCAGTCCAAGAAATGGGTGTTTTTTGGAAACTGTTATGTTATGGATATTGCACAACGCAAAATTTTATCAACAAAGCCCTTAGAATAGACTGTGTAAAGGGCAAAATAGCAGAATATGGGACCTTTAATGTTGCCAAATATGAAAGAAAAAAGAGCCAGGATTTCCCAGGAGAGTTCTCTTTGGGTGGGAGTTGGTCATATTGCAGGGCTTGTTCTCCACCCAGAGACGGCAGGAGGAGACGACAGATGCCCTACCCAAACATATTTAACCATCACAGGGACTTTAAAGACATTTAACAAGGTCAAAATGTTATATAGTTCTTCTTAATTCCATAAATCATCGACAGACTAACAGTTAAATTGTGTTTATTTCAACTGCCTTAGCATGTAGGGTGCAAGCTAGGTTAGCCAGTAGATGAAGCTCTAATTAATTTACTTAAAGGGCCTGTACCTGACTCTTGTTAATATAAATTCGCTTTACATTACACATTGTTTGATAGAAGCAAATTCATGGAAAGATACTGGGTTTGTGCTGTATAATCTGTGCATATTATATACGCACGTTAGGATAGAACTAGTGCAGAAGGGTTTGCCAGGGTCACCTCTTTTCAGCCAATCAGGCATATCGTACACTATGAATCATGGGAATATAACTACTTGGCAGACACGTGATTCTCTTTCATGGTGCAATTTCAAAAGTGCTAAAAGGTAATTGTAAAAAGAGTTAGAGAAACTATATGGAAACAACTTCATAAGACGATTCCAGACAGTCGTTGCTGAGTCATGGTACAATATTGAATGAAAGGAAGGACTATGTGGGCGGGGCTAACGGTTCAAACAACATGTTTCTGTCTCACAGTTCAAAATCAGGTACAGGACCTTTAAGTTTTAACAATGCAGAATATGTGTCCTTTAACTGTAAACATCTGACTTATGAAATTTGATATCATGTGCCGCTCATGTGGAAACATTTTTGTGTAAAATTTAGACAAAGATAATCAGCATTATCAACCATAAAACACTAATATAAACTGGATTAAATTTACTGTATTTAGTTGTGAAGTGCAAAAGCAAAGCACATCAGTATAATTTCAAGTTTGAGATTTATTTGAAATTTGAATTGTCTTGTGTTAAATATTACATTTTCCATGTAAACTTTCATCAAACTCAACTTTTTTTTAAATCTCACAGCTTTATCTGTTTCTTTAAGTTTAGTTGGTTTGATTTTGTCTTTTGTTAGTTAGACCTTTTCTCTGCTTTTGCTTAAAGTTGCGGTGTAAAAAAAGTACATCTACTGTTGGTAAAAACATGGTTGATTTTATAGTAGCCAAATAAATTATACATAAAGTGCTTCTGTAGCCCAATATCACTAAAATACACTGCACCTTTAATGCACATTGTGAATTGTATGTGTTTCTTCTGAATTATTATTGTCTATTTTCTGGTGTTTAATGCACTTTCCTGTTGGCAATTTTTAATTTCCTTTTCCTTTTTTCTTTCAGAGCCCACAGAAGTGATGGACAGTCCTGATTTCTTGCCTTTACCCTTTACCTTTTGGGACTATAGTAGATTGGACTTTAGAGGAAGCGCTGATGCATTCTGGGAAACCGAGTCCTTAACCAGAAGACCACAAACAATAAAAATATGGGACAAAACCAACCTGTTACTACCTACACACTCGATCAGAGCAGACCCAGATTTGGAAACGATGTTGTAAATAACATTTTTATACGTTTTTTAACTTTTTCATTGGAGATTCGGTTTAAGAATCTCCTGTGATTTCTTTTTTCATTTCAGACATTTTGGTGGCTGCGAGTGAAGTGTTAGTCAATTTAAGGAAAGACAAATGTGTTTTTCCTTTAAATAAAGAAAAAAAATCTGAAAATTCAAAATGATGATTCAAAATGTCCTCCGCCCTTTAAGAAATCTGTCACAGCGTAAGGGAACAGCCGAGGGAGATTAAGAATGGAAAGAACATGATTGTAAATATAGGAGCAAACTTCAATAGACAGTAATGGTCAACTTGAATGTGCAAAGATACATTTTGGTTTCATTTTCTTGCTTTGCTTTTTGCGCATTTTTATTTTGATTAATTTAGCCTCATCGTCTCATGCAAAATGTCAAAAACTATATAGAAAGAAGTGTTGTTTTTACTTCAATAACCAATCTTTTATATATAGTTTTTTTTTACTATTATATTCAATCATTATAAATGTCATTGCAATTTAAACTCCAAATGGTCTCTGTGCACAACAGCACCCGGCTAGCTCAGTGTTAGCGTCACTACTTCTTGTCCATTTCTATCTCTGTGGGATTTTTGCGAGTCACATTAAAATCAATACAGGCAGTGATGGTGAGCTGGAGGTGAATGTCACTGACAACATGTTACAAATGAGGATGCTTCAGAGACACAGTGGTTTGCGAGTCAATGCTAATGCTAATGCTAATTTTGAAGCATCATGCATTTTTGAATAAATCTAATTAAAATACTAAACTGAAGTAATCCATAAATGATTGCAATCATGTAGTTTTTGTTTTAAATTGTATTTATTTTGATATATTTTATGTTTTCATAAAAGTTAGGATTGTGAGGAACAGTTAGATAGCCAGTGCACTACTGTGCACAGAGCCCACTGTAATTTAATTTTATTCATCTGACCATGAACAATGCAACTCATAAATTTGATGTTAATAGTGTTAAAATGTAATACTTCAGAACTCGGCGGAATAGCCAATAGGTACACTTTCACAGCAGGAATTGAATGTCAAAAAAGTTACATTAAGCCCTGGAACAATGGAATAAATTGGCTTTTTAATTGTAATCTATATTTCAAATTTAAATCAAACATTTATTTATTTGCCATAGTTTGCCATAGCCTCTGACAGTGTTATACTTTTGTATTGTTAATTGTATTGTGTATGATTTGTTATTCATATCATGTACAGACAGAAGAATGTTTATTTAAATGATTTATTCATTTGTCTATTTATTTATTTAAGTATGTATTTATTTATTTGTTTAAGATTTTTTTATTCTTTTGAAAATCCTACTTTTTATGGGACCTTAACTTTATTTGAACAAACTTTGGTTCAACTCAATGAAAAAACTGATGGAATAATGCTGTTCCCTGACGCCTGAAAAACAGAGATTAAAATGTTCCCACTGAATCCTGTGTTGTTTCTTGTGTATAACTATGTAAGATAATTTGGGATAAAACAGAGATGCTTATGTATGACATGTATAAAAGATTTGAATAATATACACCAACAACAGTATAAGGAAAATTAGTATGTGCACTCAATAATAGGGGTGGACGATATTGATAAAGAATATCATAATATGTGTTTTAGAGAATCTCAATAACAACATTCGGACAATATTGTTATGTCAATCCAATCCACCGATGTGAAATGCTGATGAAATGAATCACAAAAGTGAAGAAAGCGTATGAAAGTTTAAATATAACTTCTTTTTTTTTCTTCAGCACTGTTTGTAGTCCTTTTTCCCCACTATATCCGATGTCCAAATTTTGCTTACTGAGCTGATCAATTTCCATTTACTCTTATTATTAATAAGCTTCTATAAGACACATTTCCCTTCAATTCTGTTTCCTTCTAAATAAATGTATTTTTGGTTCAAAAAACACATGCATTTGTCTTTTTAAAATGTTATTATTGCCATACCAATAATGAGGAGAGTGTATCTCAAGGTTTAACAGAGATGGAAATTATTAAAACTTTTTATTGGTCAAACAAAGGCTCCAAAGCTTTTATTTCCTCATACATTACTAGTTTATGTCACTAGATGGCGATGCTGTTCTCGACCTGTGAGGGGAGCAGGAAGGTGTAGGGCACTGGGAGCCCTTTGTTCCTCTCTGTGATGGCCTCCTCCAGATAAGACAGTTCAGCCCGAAACTTCTCCATCATCTGGGTCACGGCCGGCTCGTCGAAGCGCTCGTCCGGGTAAGTGGCCAAAGGCGTCTGCACAGTCCAAAACAGACTCTTACACAGGCCCGTTACATTTTGAAGAGCAATAGACTACTGCGGCAAGTTGGCCGGGACTACGATTAATAAGTGAAGACTTTAAATTACATCTAAGAGTTTTAAACCCTAATCGGAGAACAGGGGAGGAGTCCGCTTTAACTATCCTTCCTCTGGTAAATGAAGAATATCTGTCTGTTGTCTTGATAGCATAACATCTATAACCCTAATATTGCGGTGAAGTAAATTTCCCATTCATTTTTCCCATAGAGATTCCCGGCTAAGCAGCTTTGTTGTAAGTAATGAGCTTCTTAGTTTAGCTTCTGAGTTTCTTTATTGATTGCTAAATTGGTAAAATCTTGTACAGCTCTCTACAGCTCAAATTGTATTGAAAAAAACAAAAGGTCCTGAAGTGCAAATAAAATGCAAATACTGAACCCCAGATATATTGTTCTGTCTATCATATATTGAGTAATTATTTTATTTAATTACAGGCCAACTCTAAAACCACTTTGACATGCACGTAGAAATTGCAAAAAATACTTACCAGATCGGAGTATTTAGTGGACAAGACCCAGCCCACTCCGATAAACCTGCATGTGTCTCCAACGTTGGGAAGAGCGTCCATTACAGTCTGCATGCTGGACTGGCCCTTGGTGGAGGGAGGGGCGCTGACCAGGAGCAAGCTGGCATTGAGGATCCAGGACTGATAGTCAAACTGTAAAACATTATGATTATATTAGAGTTTAATGATTCCTTCAGTGACGCTGTTACAGTTTATGCCAAGAAACTGCAGGCCTTTGACAGAACAAGAACTGGCACAGAAACAGCACAGATCAGATTGAACACCAAACCCTGTACTGCCCCCTGGAGGAAAGGTTTGGGTGTTACAGTCAGTAGAACAGCAAAAGGCACAGGAGCTTATCAACAGCCTCATAACATAAACTGCCTAAGCCATTTTGGCCATATTGAGATGTCTTTCTACTCTCCAGACCCTCCTGCTTTTGTAGGTGTCTTTGGATCAGAACAACTTTCCTTAAAAAGGACTTTGGCTTGTGCTTATGCTTATGCTATGAGGCTAACGTTATGTTAAATCTCAGGACTTCTCTTGAGATGTGGACTGACCTGGCCAGCGTTGACAGCATTGTGTTGAGCTGAGGCGGTGAAGATCACCATGGTGATGAACTTGACCAACTCCTGCACTGAACTGAAGCTCCGAGGAAAACCTGAAAGTGAAGCCTTCAATGTCAGGCCGTAATGCATTTGAAGATATGATACCTGCTGTACACAACATTCACAACATACACAACCCACTGTCCTTCCTGAGAAGGAGGGGCTAAGCACAGTTTTTAACTTAAAATACATATGACAGGTTCTTCAGTTTTTCCAATAATTCCTTAGTTTGGTGGGAGAGTCCCTGTGGCAAATATTTATCATAGTTTGCATCAGTCAAGTAACAGCTGGTGTAGAAAAATAAAAGTTTAAAATGACAAGAAGTTAGGGCTGAGAATCCTTTGGCGATGTCATCAATTAGCGACATTCCATCCAAAATACACGGACAATTTTACTGTATGTGCAACTGACACAATTTTCTGACAGTTTAATTTCATTTAACAATTACAGTGTTTTCAGGCCTATTATTTGTGAAATCATATTTCATCTGAAATCAAATGTTTACAGATTTTGGCCCTTGGCCCTTGTGTACAATGTACTACTGCTCATGTCAAAACAGGAAGTAAAGTAATAAACTTGGCCAACATTGACTGAAAAGTAATGTTAAAACCTAATTTAAACATTGGTTAATCTGCTTAATCTCCTAATTTAAATATCTGTTAATCTGGTGTAACTGTTTCATTGTTTGATTCATTAGTTCAAATAAACCATTTTGAAAAGCCCTTTGGGGCAACCGCTGTTGTTTTGAATTTGGGCTTTGCAAAAGTAAATGGAATTGAATTGAATTTACCTGAAGCCTTGTTTTCCAAAAAGCCATGGGTGAAAATATCACTGATCCAGTCCTGCAACTCTGAGTCTCTTTGCACCTCTGCATTTGAGGGGTAGTAGTGCTGCACCACGGCCTGTACGAAACTGGACACAATAAGAGGAGTTTTACTCAACTTAAAATAGATTTGTAGGCCCT
Source organism: Rhinogobius similis (assembly GCA_019453435.1). Lineage (NCBI taxonomy): Eukaryota > Metazoa > Chordata > Actinopteri > Gobiiformes > Gobiidae > Rhinogobius > Rhinogobius similis. The sequence continues at coordinate 9,906,153 of CM033624.1, read as the reverse complement.
GCTATGAATTTTACAATTAAAATATCGGTATTGGTAAAATATCGCGAGGGGACAGGGCCTTTGCGGTAGCCGCCCCTAAATTGTGGAACAGTCTCCCCCCCCAAATTCGTACGGCTCCTTCTCTGGAATCATTCAAATCAGCTCTCAAGACGCACTTCTTTGCTGAGGCATTCAACCGTTAATGAACACTAAATGTAATAAGATTGTATTTTAATGTATGTTTGCATTTTACTGTATGTTTTTAACCGCTGTGTGTGTAAAGCACTTTGGTCAGCGATTGCTGTGTTAAATGTGCTCTATAAATAAACTTGACATTGACATTGACATTGACATTGACATTGACATTGGCAAATATTGGCTATCGGCAACAGCAGCAAGACAAACATAGGATATCGGTATCGACTGAAAAATTCATATCTCTACATTTTATATGACAGTAGTCACATATTGGATGAATTGTGTTGAAAAGTGTTACATAGTGAATTTAGGATTTCACAACTCATGTTTGCGGACGACACCAACCGACTCATCTCGGACGGCGATGAGTCTGTCCACAGGAGGGAGCTGGTGTCCTGGTGCAGCGACAACAACCTAGAGCTCAATGCCCAGAAGACAGTGGAGATGATCGTGGACTTCAGGAAAGTCTCAGGTGATCAGCTGCAGCCTTCCATCCGTCCAGGACCTGTTCGTCTCCAGGACTCGGGGACGAGCAGGTCAGATCATTTTCATTACTGGCTAGTGTGTAAACTCAGTCTGAGTCTACTTTATTTTGATAGTAGAGACCAGAGACAAAGGTCACATTTTGCATGGTTGGATCATAACAAAGTTTCAAGTAGAGCTTAAAAAAGCACCAAGGAATGGGAGTGACACAAAAAATAGGCTGTTGTGCAGCTGATCAAAGGTTTTGATATTGTGATGTCTCTACTACAGAACATGGTATGGTGTGTAAATAAATTAAATAATGAATCACGTTGCCAGTAAAACGTGACTCAAATCAGTTTTCATGTTTGAAGGGCCAGACCAAACTAGATTGTTTTGTTGCCACATTATGAGACAGAGTATAATGATGAAGCATCATTTCATTAACCTATAGCCATCTTTGGTTTTAAATAGGAAAATGTTGATATTTGATCTATATCTTCATTACTCTTTACAATTCAATTTAGTCTAAATCTTTTTTGCCCTTTCTAGCTTCACTGCTGTTGTCTGGCAGGTGTTTTATTCCTGTGTTCCAATGTAAAAAATGTGGCATTTGTGGCATTAAAGATTACTACAGAGGTAGATCGAAGATCGAAGATGGCGGCAGCACTGTGCACGGCGCTCAGTCTTCCAGCCCTGTTTTTCCTACTGTTCGCTTTCATTCTCAGTACAATTCATGAAAGTGTTTCAGCGCTAATTGTCTACGATCGTCAGTCGCTTCTAAGTATCCGTGACCAACAAGAGTTACGTTTGCAACAGTTTAATCACGAGCAGAAGTTTGGCACCCCACCGCCCTTCCTCTCTACAGTACCGCCGTCTCTACGCCGCTTCCCAGGTGTTCAACACCGGAGGAAAGACGTTCAAGGAAACGCGGAAAACGTGGTGGTGCGGTGAAAAAACTGAGAGACTATCTGCGCTCTGTCCGGAGGGGACCCCGGACGGGTTCGTGTGGTTCCCCGCTTGTGAAGTTTTTGGTTTACACGCCGCGGGATCTCTCCCGTGCGGCCGTGATGGAGCGGTCCTCACGGAGGTGTGGGTCGACAGAGGAGTGCTGTGTGCATAGAACTATAATAAAACCTGGATCCAAGATGTACGCCTCTGTCTGTGGTCCCAGATTGATTTGTGCTCATTGGTACTGCAGACCCCAACCAGTTTCTCAAATGTCACATTATAATTGCAGACAGTACTGACATTATTATCTGTATTTAAATAAAATAGAAGGCTGCCATCTTTGTTTTACTTCCTGAAACGATGGCTGACATCTTTGTTATATGAAGTGGCGCCACGTGGCGACAATCCCCACTTCATACAAAGATGGCAGCCATCGTGATTTTAGAAACGTAGAAAAGAACATTTCCATCTATTTTATTTAAATACAGATGGCAATAATTCAGTACTGTCTGCAATTATAATGTGAGCATTTTAGGAAGTAAAGGCTGGTTCCAAGAGGCTGCAGTCATGCGCCAATGAGCACTCTCCATAGGGATAAACAGGACGGCCATCTTGGATTCATCTTCCAGGTTTTATTATAGTTCTATGGTTCTGGCCCAGGCGGAGGGGTGGACGTGGCGTCGACTTTGGAAACCTTCGCCCGCTGACCCGTATGCCGGTATTACAAGGAGGTCACTTGCTTCCAATTGGCTCTCCTCAACGCTAGATCGCTGTCAAACAAGACTTTCGTCTTAAATTAATTTTTCAACGCTCGAGGCCTGGATATTTTGTTCTTAACAGAGACGTGGCTGCAAGCTGGTGAGTCTTTTTTTTTTTTTATTGAACTTGTTCCCTCGGAGTGTGCTTATTTTAGCTCCCCGTACCACCGGGAGAGGGGGCGGGTTAGCTTCAGTTTTCAAGTCATCCTTGAACTACCATAGGATCCCATATGATCAATTGGAGAGCTTTGAACTACAACTTATCGGACTTAAGACGAGTGTGACGGTGTTGTGTGCACTTATATATCGTCCACCTAGATCAAATAAGGACTTTATCAAAGAATTTTCCCAGCTTGTGTCTGATATTGCACTTAAGTGGGATCATTTTATCATTATGGGTGATTTGAATATCCATATTTATTGTCCTACTAAACCTCTGGTGAAAGAATTTTTGGACATTCTGGACTCCTTTGGTCTTACTCAATTGGTAGAAGAGCCAACTCATAACAGAGGACACATACTGGATCTTGTTTTATCTCATGGAGTTACCGTCAACGTTAAGGATATCTGTGATACAGGACTTACAGACCACAAGGCGATATTATCGTCTTTGCTGATCCCCAAACGTAGCTGCAAAATAAATTCCATCGAAGGTCAAAGGCGTGTTATTACTTAAGCTACAGCTTCCCAGTTCATTGATGCATTTAATATATCATCTCTGAATTAATCAATCTCTCTACATATGGATATTGATGAGTTGGTTAACTTCGATTCCACATGTCTGAACATTCTTGATATTATAGCCCCGGACAAACGTAAATGCTCTAAGCAAAGAGAGCCTTGGCTAAATGAGACAACTCGTTCCATTAGACGCGAGTGCCGCCGGGCTGAAAGAAAATGGAATAAGGATAAGCTTCATGTGTCCTTGGAAATTTTCAAAGACTGCTTGAAAAAATACCAAAATGCCGTTAAAATGGCAAAGACACAGTATATGGCAAATCTTGTTTTGGAGTGTAATTACCAGAAGCCTCAGGTTTTGTTTAGTGTGTTAAATAAGATTATTAATCCGCCCGAACACACTGGTGTCCTCCCATGTGTTGCACTCTGTGACAAATTTTGTACATACTTTATTGATAAAGTTTCATGCATCCGGGCACAAACCCCATGTGGGGCCCCAGATCCGAGTATTGCTCCTTCATGCACTACAGAGTTTGAAATGTTTGAGCCTGTTTTGCAGACTGAACTGTCCAAAATTGTCCGGAATATAAAAACCTTGAACTGTCTGCTGGATAGTCTTCCGACTGGGGTTTTTAAGGATGTCTTCGACTCTATCGGACCTTTTTTTGTAACTTTGATAAATAAGTCACTTACGACTGGATATATGCCGTCTCTGTTTAAACAGGCTATAGTGCAACCGCTTTTAAAGAGACCAAATCTGGATTCATCTGTATTGTCCAACTACAGACCTGTATCAAAGCTTTCATTCTTGTCTAAAGTTTTGGAAAAAGTGGTGTACACCCAGTTACAGGCACATCTTGAATCCAATGACATTTTCGAAAAGTTCCAGTCTGGTTTTAAATCGTTGCATAGTACAGAGACTACTTGTTGAAAATTTTTAATGATCTTCTTTTGATTTCGGATTCAGGTAGCTCCTCTATACTAGTGCTCTTGGATCTGACAGCAGCGTTTGATACTGTCGACCACAGAATTTTATTGTCTCGACTTGAATCATGTGCTGGCATAAAAGGGACAGCCCTAAAGTGGTTCCAGTCATATATGTCAGATAGACACTTTTCAGTCAATTTGGGCCCTTTCTATTCAAAGAAAGCTCCCTTGATTATTGGAGTTCCTCAGGGATCAATTCTTGGCCCGCTGTTGTTTTCACTGTATATGTTGCCCCTGGGATCGATTTTTAGAAAATATAATGTGTCCTTCCATTGTTTTGCTGATGATGTACAGATATATTTGCCCCTAAATCCACAATCAGGTGCTGCCGAGACACTTCATAAATGTTTGGACAAAGGTAGAAACTGGATGTCCATGAATTTTTGAATTTAAATGACAAAAGACAGAAATTGTAATATTTGGCAATTGTCATGATGATCTTAAATATAGTCTTGATGAGTTTTTATCTCCTTGTTCACCTGTTGTGAAAAGTCTTGGTGTATTTCTTGATAAGGATTTTAAGCTTGATAAGCAGATCAGTTCTGTGGTTAAGATGAGCTTTTTCCAGCTCAGACTTCTGAGCAAAGTCAAACCATATCTACCACCAAATCAAATGGAGAGAGTAATTCACGCATTAATATCATCACGCCTAGATTATTGTAATTCTTTATATCTTGGTTTGAAAAACTCATCTCTCCATAGACTGCAGCTTGTACAAAATGCGGCAGCGTGTCTGCTCACTGGAAGAAGACGCAGGGACCATATTTCTCCAGTGTTGTCCTCACTTCACTGGCTCCCCGTTCCCTACCGCATTCAATTCAAGACCTTGCTTTATGTCTATAAGTCCTTAAACGGCTTGGCACCTTCGTATTTGAGTGATTTATTAATATTGCATGCTCCGGTTAGAGCACTGAGGTCGGCTGATAAGCTACTCCTGGACTGTCCCATGTCCAGGCTGAAGTCCAGGGGCGACAGAGCCTTTTCAGTCGCCAGCCCCAGGCTGCGGAATGCTCTTCCATATAATATAAGAGCGGCCAGCTCGATTCTGAGCTTTAAATCGCTTTTAAAAACATACCTCTTTGCGCTGGCTTTTAATTCAAATTGACCTGAGCACTTTTTTTATATTGTATAAATGCTTGTGTTTTTTAAACATTGTGTCCAGGAATCTTTGTGTTTTTAATATTGTGTTGTTTTATTGTTGTTGTCCAGCACTTTGAGATAATGTCTTATTATTGTATAAGGTGCTTTATAAATAAAGATGACCTTGACCTTGACCTACTATTCACCTTATTCTGCCCCGCCCACTTTTGTCGATTTTTGCCACAGATACGCACTTTTGTTGTAAACGCATTTCCATTTGATGAGAACTCTGTTAAAGCTAATGACGAATGAGGGAAAAGTCTCGTTGCTAAAATGTTACATAAAGTTGGTTGATTTGTGTAAAATGAACACGAGCAACAACAAGTCAACAACGCACCAATTTCCTGGGCGTCCTGAAAATGGCTTTTTAGTCCGTGTAGAACTTGCGCGTACGGCAACTTCCGGAATAAGGTGAATAGGCTGATGAAATGGTGCTTCCTCATAATGTGATAATACCACAACTCCCGGTTTTACAGAGCTGTTTGGGCTCACGTATAAAAACTGATTTGAGTCACATTTCATTTGCAAGTTGCACAGCCTCTCCAAAAAAAAAAATCTTATTTGGGAAAAAAGTATCTGAATTGAGCGTCAAGACTTGCAGAGTGAATGCAGCCTTAAGTACCAGCTGTATGAAAGTGTCCTGGGTCGCATTAAAAAATAATAATAATTGTGTTCGTTCTGTCCTCAAGTCACCATTGCGTAAAAAAAAAAATCAGCTTCAACCTGCAGTGTGAATGTGGCTTAGGCCCCAACTAGAGATTGCATTGTGCTTCATGTAACATACACTGCTGAACCAACATCAGCATGCAGGGGCTGAACAGAAGAGGTACCAGGACTGACCCTTGGGGCCCCAGGTCCTCAGTGACACAGAATAGAAGTCTGCCATACCTGTTTATGATGGCCCAGAGCTTGAGGCCATCGTCTCTGTAGTAGAAGTTTGGCACTGAGTCCAGCCCTCGGGAGGTGATGTTCTCCGGCAGACAGAGGGTGCTGTAGGTCAACCCTGACAGGCTCCTCCTCATCAGTTCCACCAATCCTTTCTCCCCCAAAGAGGTCTGCACAATAAATAAGGATCACCCTTACAGCAATATCCACTGGTTAGAGAGGAATATTTGAGAAACTGAAATCTCACCAAAGAAAGGACGGCTTTGAACAAAAAGTTGCGTGACTTAATGTTCATCGGGATAGTGTCATGGAAGTGTGGCATGAGGAGCTGCACATTCAGAGACAACAAGTTTACAAAACGATGTATAATTTCCTCCCCAAAATGGAACACACAGATCCACACTGTTGGCCGAGAAGAGAACCATTAAACTGATGAAATGTTTGAAAACTGCATCTCTCTCCGGGGCCTTATCTGAGCTGTTTTAACACAGGGGCTAACCAGGGCTCCAGCCAGAATCTCTCAGTCCAGGGGCTGCTCCTGTACATTTGTCTTTGTATGAGAGGACAGGGGACATCGCCAGCTCATTGCTAACTGTAGTGTGGCAGTGTCCCGTGATGGGAAAGGCAGCTTTATATTTCTTTCATTTAGTAGAGTGTTGTGATGATGGTTAAGAGGACAACTACAGTTTTCAAGCCTTTCATTGACTTTGTATTGGGTTTGACAACTATATATCAAGTGAGGGGATTATTAATTTATTTAACAATAGATGAGATTACAATGGTTGCAATAAAGATTTTTGCAGCAGTAGGGATCGTACCTTGTAAATTGGGTGCACTGTTGGGAGGTTGCGCAGCATGGCTACAGCAAATACCTCCTCCAGCAGGTGTGTGTTCATCAGATGACAGACGGACTGGTGGTCCATGAAAACTGCATTACTTATGAACATCTTGGCCAGCAGCCAGTCGCTCTCAGAATCGCTGGGCAGGAAGATGGGGTTGTCCTCTGCTGGCTTTTGATGCAGCTGCAGTCACCAGAAATAAAGCCTATTATTATTTCTAGAGTGGTTTAACACAGGTCAGAGTGCTGGACTTGCCACGAGAGGCGTGAGTTCAAATCCCTCACTCTCCATGTGTCATTTTGGAGCAGTGTGCTTCATATTTATAGTCAAGAGATTATTATTATTTTTTAATAAAATACATACACTGTACACCGTTACACTGTGAGAGAAACTGTGTACTCTCCACACTGTAACAGGAACTGTGTACTCTCCAAACCTTAAGAACTGCAAGATGAACTGTGTACTCTACATACTATAATAGGAACTGTGTACTTTCCAAACCTTAAAAACTGTAAGAAGAACTGTGTACTCTCCACACTATAATAGGAACTGTGTACTCTCCACACTGTAATAGGAACTGTGTACTCTCCAAACCTTAAGAACTGCAAGAGGAACTGTGTACCTGGATTGCGATGGGCTTGAGCTGCTTCTCTGAGTTCAGATAGAACAGACAGAGACCAGGAGTCACATGCAGAATTCTCCCGTTGTATGTCCTCGGGATGATTCCCTGAAACTTCTTTGCATCGTACAAGAAGATATTTCCTGTCTGTGGACCACAGTAACAGCCCACACTCAGACTGATCAGAATAAGAGATGCTTTAAGATTAGACACTTTCACATTGCTGCACACCGGGGTATGAACAATGAGATATTTTGAAAATGTTTCTTTTGAGAGCTTTTGGATGAAAATTAGTGTCACCTAAATGTTCAACCACGAAAGACCAGATCAGAATTGTTTTTGAATAGGTAAAATATTCAACAAAATATTTTACTAAACTGACATTTGAGTGTGATAGATCTGTAGGGATGTACAATCTACAGTGGTCGACCACTGCCTTATATTGAAACTTGTGTTTTATCAGTACCTTTAGCGCAGTCTTCAGAGAGTGCCCTTCATCTAGAAAAGGCTGCACCATCTCGTTGGTCACAGGAAAGTTCTGTGGAAGCTTTTGGCAGCACTGGATCACCATTGGGTTGTTACCGTTTAAAAACTGTGAGCCGTAGAAGTCATCTTCTCTCCAGTGGTCAGCCACATATTCTGCAGAAGGTTGAGATGAGCAAGTGCAAGTGCACAGAGACAAGAGCACACAGTACCTGAAATTGCTGTCTTCTTAAACCAGAAGATTTTCCTTATGTCCTCCTCCTTTTTCCATCGCTCTTGTGATCCCACAAGACCTTTGAGCTTCAGTTCAATTCCACTGTCATTTCAGAAAGAAAGAATCATCAGAATTGTGAGTGTCCTGCAGTGTGCTTTAGGTTAAATCCAAGAGAAATAACAAAAGATCAGAATGTCTCCTTCTGAGCAGGTGTAAATGTTCCGGAGTCAGTTTTCAGAAGCATTTGACAGGAGAAAGTGCTCCTGCATGTGTCTATATATTTGCGCATATTCAACTTGCCATGCCACCACTATCAAAGCATATGTCCCTTTACAATAGCCGTGTTGCTTTTCATGCCATTTGCCTGGAGCATTGGCTGGGCACATACAGTAGACTCACATCAAGGCTTTGTTTTGGTCGGACTCAGCCTCTCGAATTGGTGATCTCTTCAGTTCCAGTGGAAGTTCTTCTTCAGTATTATAATGAGTTCTGTGAGGCAGTCCCTCCTGAAACACCTTAAACCTGCAGAAACACAAGGCATGTAAATGTCAGCGCTCAGCCCAGAGCTACGCTTATTGGGGCATCCTGGTCAAGGTCAGCTTCTGGTCAGGTTTTGCATCTGATCAGATCCTGGTTAGGTTCTGGTCAGGTTCTGGCCAAAGGCTGGTCTCATTTTGGTTCTGCTCTGTTTCCTGCTTCATTCTAGTCTGTTTATGGTCTTGATTCTGATTCAGACCTGGTTTAGTTCTGTGGTTTTGGTTCTGGTCCTGGTGTGGGCTTGGTCAGGTCTTAGTCTGCTCTTGGTCCAGTTCTGGTGCAGTTCTTGTCATGGGCAAGGACTGACCGGTAGTTTTCCTTCCTCTCTGTCATCTTCCGTTGGCGATGCTCTTTCAGCACAGGGTGGTTCTCCTCAAACACCTTTGTGGCTGTAACATAAAAACCAAGATATCCTGTCTAGCTAGATTTAAATGCCAGGGAAAAGAGGTGGGCTTTCAGTCTAGACTTAAAATGCATGTAACAGGTTAGACTACACGTGTCACTAAAATGTACTGAGCATGATATCGAAGATTTTTACGAAAGATTTTACGTATTTTTCCCCGTTTGACCATTTACCAAAGAAAGTTCATGAAAACTTAACAGAACTGGCACAGTAATCACACTCTGACGTCTGCTGGGTTAAATCAATGTCTAATGAAGATGACGCAACAGCGCCCTTCAAAATGGACCCCTCTGACATTTGGGTCTATGTTTAAGGCCAAAGCCAGTGAAGTTTTTAATTGTAATCTAGAAAAAACTAAAACAGGGGCAATTGACGTCAGATGAAGACAGTAAAGCAGAATGACACAACTCACCTGTGGCCTTACGCAGCTCCATGTACTCCCCTCTGGAGATCCAGTGGTAGCAAGGGAACAGCAGTGTGGCGCCCTCTGGAGTGCTCACCCGCACACTGCGGCAGTACCACAGGTTCTCAGGCAAGAGCATCACAGGCTCTTTATCCAGTCGCACCAGGAGCAGAGTGCCCAGAGAGGAGGGCGTGTCCACGCTGTATGTCCTTCTCTGTAACACGTTACAGACAGAGATTTCATAATAGATGATCTTTTCAGAATCAGAAGTGTTTTGGGCCATTTTCAGTGAACCAAATTCACAAACTAGGAACTTGTTTCGGCGGTAAGGTGCAACATAAAACAGCTGTATTACTTGAGGAGGAAACACGGTTGATACAAAGCGTGCCCTCAGTCCTTTGTCCATGATTTCATAGAGGAATATATTATTTGGAATCACACTAGGAGGAAGGATTTATTTTTGATAACTTATGACGTAGCGTTACGGGCTCTTAAGCGGTTAGACCTCCTGCCTCCCAAGAGTGAGATTGTGAGTTGGAATCCCGGATCAGAGCAACCTCACACGATCTCTTTGGGTGGAGTCTGCATGTCCTCCCTGTGTTACCGTGGGTTCTCTCCGTGTTCTCCGGTTTCCTCCCATCGTCCAAAGACATGCATGTGTAAGTTAATTGGTAACTCTAAATGAGCCCTAGTGAATGAGTGTGAGAGTGAATGGTTATCAATGCCCATGTCTCTGTGTTAACTCTGCAACAAGTTGGCCCCCGCCTAAAGCCCAAAGTCACTGGGATAGGCTCCAGTCACCTGCAACCCCTAACGGGAACAAGCGGTAGAAAATGAATAAACTTTTTTGATAACTTATGTTTTTTCTCAATTGAATCATCCTTCCAGAGCATTCATATAACATCATCAGGCTTCTGTTTATGATGTGTGGATACTCACTGAGCCCACCCCAAAGTCCCTGCCCCAGCCGTCCAGCTCGGTCTTCTTGCTCCGGCCCTCGGTCCCAATCAGGGTCACTGAGATGTGGTCCCAGGTCCCGTCGTAGGCCATGTCTCCAGTACTCACCTCCACCTGGTATTTAGCCATGTTCTTCCACAAGTGTCTGCTTCAACTCACCTTTAAAGAACAGACATATTTTAAGCATATGCAGTATTACACTGTGTGTGTGTGTGTGTGTGTGTGTGTGTGTGTGTGTGTGTGTGTGTGTGTGTGTGTGTGTGTGTGTGTGTTTGTACTTACTACATTGTGAGGACCGGTGTAAGTTTTTAACCAACATTGTGAGGACACTTTGGGGAAGTGAGGACATTTTGCCCGGTCCTCACTTTGTCCCTCGTTAAATCACCTCTAAATACCTTCTAGAACCTCCCCTGTGATTTTCACCAAAAGTCCTCATTTTGGGTCAATGTCAAGAATTTTTCGCCGGAATTTCACACACTTTTGCACTCTTACGCCCCTTGTGGACAAAAATGGGTACTGCGCCTTAAGTTTGGCACCCTGACCCCACCTATGGACACAATGGGTACTGCACCCAAAGTTTCTGCCAACTGTGGATGTTTTAGGCTTAACCTTGTGCTATTTTGAAGGATAACATTTGAAAAAGAGGAAAAACATTAATATATATATATTTCTGAGAATATAGCACAGATTTCTGGTATTAATATATTTTCTAAAATGTAAACAAAAGGTAATTACAACTCATAGAAAAAAGCAAGACAATTTATTAAATGTTAGTATCCATTTATGAAAGACTACGAAAGACTAAAGACTATGGGACTTTGTAAATGTCCTGCATTTGACCCAGGTGTGGGGGGGTTAGCAGGAGGTCGCCTCTGATTCTTTGGTGGCGCAAAGTATTACAAATACATTTGGATGACTATGCAGTTTCTTTAATGCCGGCAGTATTATCTCGTGCTTCGTCCCTCACTCGTGAACAGATATTTGAACTCCTCCACTTAAAGGTAAGGTATAACACTTAAATACTTATGTTACACAAGAACATTGTAATTACCTGTGGTTATATTGTTTTTGGAATGAGAAAAAGACCTCTCCTTTTGAAACAGAAGTATTTTACAGATATTGTTGTTTTTTTTACAAGGATCCACCTTCTCCATGTTAAAAATTTAAGAAAATAAAATTGTAGCCCGTTTGTCACACTAAGCGTCTGATATAGTATTGGTAACAATGGCATAATAGTTCAGTAAGATTTAGGCGCGGCTTTAGGAGTGCAGTAAGCAAAGGAGACTGAAACGATGTTGAGTTTTTGCAGGGATCATATATTGAGTCAACAATGACAAACACTGGACAATTCAGGGTTACGTCAGAAAAATGTACATTCAATACTTCACAAAGTAAATTCGATAATCCATACAAAGGTGCAATAAGCTCAAAAGTTAAACTTTCTGAGTGTATATCACAAACACAAAACAGTTTATATATTCATCATTATATTTATGAGGTGTGAGGGAGGGACAGGTGCAGAGTGTGAGTGGACCACGAGCAGCAGAACGACATGGACAGGTCAAAAGAGTAAAGGGCGGCTACAGGAGCCTCCTACCGGCCGACCAGAGGGTCTGGAGAGCTGGACCAGAGCAGAGGGTCTGGAGTCAGAGCTGGACCAGAGCAGAGGGTCTGGAGTCAGAGCTGGACCAGAGCAGAGGGTCTGGAGTCAGAGCTGGACCAGAGCAGAGGGTCTGGAGTCAGAGCTGGACCAGAGCAGAGGGTCTGGAGTCACAGCTGGACCAGAGCAGAGGGTCTGGAGAGCTGGACCAGAGCAGAGGGTCTGGAGAGCTGGACCAGAGCAGAGGGTCTGGAGAGCTGGACCAGAGCAGAGGGTCTGGAGAGCTGGACCAGAGCAGAGGGTCTGGAGTCAGAGCTGGACCAGAGCAGAGGGTCTGGAGAGCTTGGATCAGGTCCTGGCTTGCTTTCCGACTTGGCCTGAATGAAAACAGATATCAATCATGAATCATAGAAATAAATAATACAAATTGTTCATAATGTAATAACATTAGCGTAGCATTAGCAGCACTAGTTGCTAATTTTAAATGAAATGAAGTGCAATGAACTGCATTGAAATCAATAGCTTCAAACGATGGTTATGTTTGGGTCTTGACAGACAAACCGCAACCAAACGTCAATTTAGAAAAATAAGTTGAAGAAGAATCAACAGAAATTTTACTCCATTTGGTTAAATACATTTTGAGAAAAATAGCATTAAAGTCTGTCTCATGTTGACCCATTAAAACACTTAGATAATGGAATAAATGAAAATATACATTCTTTTTTAATGGTGCCTTTGTTATAAGATTTTTTTTAAATGCTGATTTATTTTGAAATATGATCTGATTCATTGACTCTTGACAATTACTTATTTAAATAAAAAAATAAAAAAATCTTAATAAAATAACACAATCTAGATGTAGCTGACGTTCGTTCACTCGGAGCTCCCTGTCCACATTTGAAACCCGCCTGAGCACCTGCCACGTGATCACGCCCCTGTCAGGAGCACACCTGCCGCATAAATCCATCAGGCGCAAACCTGCCACATTATCACGCCTGTCAGGTGCGCACCTGCCACATTATCACGCCCCTGTCAGGCGCGCACCTGTCCCTCCCTCCAGCCTGTTATGTTTTGGAGCTGTGTTACGTCACACATGTTCAGCCTCATTTGTTTGATTCACTTCATTGCCAGGGCGTCACCTGTCAGTCTGACACAGGCAGGTGCCTCCGCTTTGGCCGAGTTTAATTCAGTTCAAGATCCCAAAGTTGTGCTGCTAACCGCGGCTAACTGTGAGCTAACCCTAACCCTAGAAACACATGATCTAGTGCCTTCCTCAAATCTTTTCCTGCCCCCTGATCCTGCCCCTGTCAGTCCCTGCCTGCCCCTGTCAGTCCCTGTCATTCCGCTCAGCTCTGAGCAAACGTCAGGTTCATGTAACTTAAAATTTTACTTTTGAAATTGAACATCAATGGAACAAAAGATGCATTTGTGGATCATTAGTGACAACGTGATCTCTTACCTGAAGGTCTGATGGATCCACGGTCCTGGTCCTGCCTCTGGTCCTGCCTCTGGGGCTGAGCCGCAGTGACAGAGAAGCGTAAACGGAGTCTTAAACCCCACACTGTACGATCTGATGTGGGGGAGGGGCGGTTTCTCAAACTCACTCAAACTGACTTAAATCTCATGTTTTAGTTCCAGATTATCGGACAGAGATAAAATATCAATGTCACATTATCCATATGCCGTACATATTATCTAAATATGCATGTTTTGTGAAAAAATATTTTCACTATTTATTTTAATACAATCACAGTAAAAACAAAAATCAAACAACAACAAAAATCAGATGTAGATATATAATATATATTTCTTTTTTCTTTTTTTTATTATTTGCTTTAAATAAAATCCCGTGCAGAGTTGAGCAGAGTTGAGCAGAGCGCTCTGAGCGCAGTCCTCACAGAGAGGTGAGGGAGGGGCTGTGTGGGGGAGGGGATACTCAATCAGGCACCTGTCTGCGCCTGTCTGCGCCTGCCAGCGCCTGCCAGCGCCTGCCATGTGCGACACACAGCGCTGGCTCCGGAGATATCAGAAACTCAAAGAACACCACCGGAAATGTGAAGAACGGTTTGACATGGAGTCCACGCGCCAGAGCGAGCCCCTAACCCCAGCCCCGAGCCCGGGCCCGGGCCCTGAGGCGAACCCGGACCCTCCCGCTGCAGGTGAGGCTTAGGCTAAAGTCACCATTTGACTTTTGCCGTTCACGTTCTGTCGTTCATCACGCGTTTGTGCTACAGCAGAGACCGCGTGCGTTAGCGCCAGCCACGTTAGCATGAGCCGCGTTAGCGTCGCATTAGCATCGCATTAGCATGAGCTAACGAGCCTCCAGAGCCGGACAGGAGACAGGGAGGGGCCCGCGGTGATCACGGACCGGAGGAGAAGGTTTTATGAGTCACAGTCCGTGTTCATGTCACGTATTTACACGCAGTTTGTGGAAATAAAAAGTAGAAGGTATAATAAATATGACCAAAGCTTAACTTATTACCCTTTGTTCTAAAGTAATATTCTAGTGATTAGTAACCTAGGAAAGTAGGATAAAATGAAAGACTACTGTATGCTTCAGTTCACGGGCTTGATTTGAAACAACAGGACATCACATTGTAGAGATCAGTGCATTGTATGTGGAGTAACATGAACACGTTAAAACATACATAAGAACAGAATTGCAGAATTTGCCAATAGAAATTGAATCTAGTGTTAGACGGTGAATCTTGTGCAATTTGAGATGGTGACAGCTCATTGCATTTATTATAACTGTTCAGATTCCATTATTATTCATGTTCATTACAAAGTGCAGGGTTGTATGAACTTAAGTTAGTGTTTATTATATCTCCATAGAATAACTACAACACTTTAAGTAAAACTTCGTGAACTGTATCTCAACAATATAAATAACCGCAGTCATTTTGGTCCCTGTAACTGTGGTATGAAATTTTAATAATTTCAACATCGTTCCACTTGCTGTGGTTTAAACTGGAGTCATTCTTTTCTACTTTAACAGTTAATCTGTGTTAACTGTTGTTTTTCCTGCTGCCCGTCTGTGAAGGTGAACATCCACTGCTCGTCTGGTGAACATCATAAAGAGACCACCTCATCCAGTGATGAACCCTCCACAACACCATCAGCCAGAGGAACACGGGGCCCTGTCAACCCCCTCCCATCATCTGTGCCATCCCTCAGTGAAGATGACTCTCTGTTGTCTAGTCACAGTGGATCGGATGAAGAATACCATCCTCCAGCAGCATCATCCTCATCATCTTCAAGTGAAAGTGAGTTGCTCACAGACGAGTCGACAAGACACGGTGTTCCAGAGAAGCATGACTGTGCCTCATCGTCCAGACAAACAGAGATCAAAACAGCTAAGAGCAAAAAGGACAAGAAACAGTCAGAAGCTAAAAACAAAAAAGCTAAAGGGCATTCACACCAGCTAGGTAAGACTTTAAAAGAGTGCCAAGATGGCACACAGTTGTCAGAGATTACAATTAAAACAAGCAACAAAAAGGATGGAGCTCGTGCCTGGGACAAAGCCCATTATTGTGTCTATTGTAAAAAGCCCAATTTAAAAATAGCCAGACATCTACAAAGAAAACACGGTGATGAAAAAGATGTTGCCCGTGCGTTTAGCTTTCCACTCTTCTCTAAAGAAAGAAAAAGTCTTTTGGAAGCTCTTCGTAACAAGGGAGACTGGCAGCATAACCTTGCCGTCTTGGAAGAAGGAAGTGGTGAGATAGTAACCTGGAGACGGCCCACTCAGAAGGTAGACGTGAAGAACTACTTACCATGTCAACACTGTTACGCCATGTTTGTGAGGACTGAACTCTGGAGACACCAAAAGACGTGTAGAGAACAGAGAGGGGAAAGGGCTAAAGGTAAAAGAGCAAGAGTCCAAAAATCTTCCTCCCGACTCATTCCTGTGACAGATTCATCAGAGGGAGTTAAAATGATCATCCATTCAATGCAGCAAGATCATGTGACGTCGCATATTAGAAGTGATGAGATGATTTGCACATATGGAGATGCATTATTCGCCAAAAAGGGCCGTGAACAGTCTCAGCACAGATACATAGCACAAAAACTGAGGGAACTGGGGCGGTTTGTGTTGGCCGCCAAAGAGATCGATAAGAGTGTCAGAAGTCTTTGTCACATTTGTGATCCTGCACAGTTTCAGCTGGCGATTAAAGCTGCCAGAACAGTGTCAAACTATAACTCGAGTAGTAGTGAATATGGAAAACCCTCTACAGCAGTTAAAATAGGCTTTTCTCTTAAAGGCGCAACAGAGGCCTGGATTGGCCGCTGTTTGATAACCTGTGATAGTCTCAGTGAGAAAAAAGCCAAAAAATTTAAGGAGCTGCTGGATTCCTCCTGGTCCAACTATGTGTCGGCAAACGCTCACAGCACCATAGAGCAACGGAAGTGGGGCAAAGAGGACAGCATACCTTTGACTGAGGATGTGGTGACTTTGCAGAACTATCTGAAGAAAGTCGAGGATGAGGCAAAGGCAGAGTTAACAGTGCGTGTGACTCCTACAGCATACAAAAAGTTAAGTGAGAGCCTTCTCGCACAAATAATAGTGTTTAATAAAAAGCGTGAAGGAGAAGCGTCCCGTTTGACCCTGGAAACGTACCAAACAATGGACACTGGCCCTTTGAATAAGGACATTTATGAAACCTTATCCCCCGTGGAACAGCAGCTGAGCCACAGGTTGACTCGTTTGGTGACACGTGGAAAGAGAGGAAGAAAAGTCCCCATTCTACTTCTGGAGGGCACCAAAGCGTCTCTTGATTTCCTGATTGAAAAGCGTAGGCAAGCTGGTGTAGTTGGCGAGAACCCTTATGTGTTTGCGAGGCCGGGACAACAACCAATATTCGAGGATGTGACTGTCTCAGGAAATTTGCAGAGGAGAGCAAGGCCAAACACCCAGAGCTGCTGAGGTCAACCAAGTTAAGGAAGCATGTGGCCACCTTATGTCAGCTTCTGGACCTCGACAATCAGGAACTTGAACAAGTTGCTCGTTTTATGGGACACGATATCCGAGTCCACTGTGACTATTATCGACAGACGGACAAAACTTTTCAGGTGGCCAAGATTGGCAAACTTCTGTTTGCAATGGAGCACGGAGCACAGTCACTGAAAGGGAAGAGTCTGAAGACGCTGGACTCTGTGATCAGAGGTATGTCAAACCAAACCTTTCAGATTTGTGCAGGTTCTATGTGTGTGGATCTGACACCACTATCTTTGTCACTCTGTATCTGTCCTTCTTCAGATCTATTTATGCATATTTATGAATAATTTAATGTTTTTGTAAAACTAAACTTCCCCCTTGTGAACGTTTGACAGGTAGACGTCCTGCAGCCCCCACGAGCACCAGAGGGGACCCTTCAGACGGACGACTGGAACCTCATGATGGTGAGGAATCAAACTTCCATTAATGGAAACTAACACCGTGTTCTCCATAAAGAAGTATGAAAAATAATGATGACACTACTATCTATCTACATTAACTTGTGAGTGGGAGGACATCTCAGGTCAACGAGCTTATAGCTATTTACAACTGTAATAATAGAAGAAACTCACAAGTTAATTATTACAAGACGACAGAATGAAGTATATAATATGTACATGTTTCTAACGTTGGCTCCTTCCTCAGGAGAAGAACAAATGTCATCTGTTCAGAGACCAAAGAAGACCATCACAAAGAGCTGCCCTGATGAAGATCACGATTATGATGCCGGTAATTCCAGGCAATATTCACGTAACGTAGAGCCTTCAGTCTGAGCTCAGCGTGTTCATGGTCTGAATGTTCACTTTCCCAGACTGGGAGGGGCCAGTGTCACCTGCAGCCACTTCAACTCCAGCTCAGAGATGGGAGGAGGAGGAGGAGGAGGAGGAGGATGGCAGAGGTAGGTCTATAACTATTACATGATACAGATGTACGCTCTTTGACCCAATTAAAATGAGCTCTTCTATAGATGAAGAGGAGTCTGTGAGAAGAACACCTGAAGAGGGAATCCCAAACCAAAGACACGAGGATGATGAAGGTCTGGAGAAGTCTTCAGCTCAAGGGACTGTTCTGAATCCAAGCTTAGTGTTTATGAGGCTTCTGTCATTTTTCACAGACAAACAAGAGCCTCACTCAACTTCAGCCGTGACACAAACTGAAGATGATGAAGACCGAGGTGAGCCTTAGCTTTAGAAACACAACAACACAAGAGCTTAACTCCATTTGAGACATTATTATGCAGCGTGACCTTGTATTTAAATCCAAAGTACAGCTACTAATCACTGTTTCCACCACACCAGCTCCATCTTTAGTCTGTTCCTCCATCGCTCCATCAGCTTCAGGAGACACATTTAATATTCAACATTAGAATGTAAAATCTGAACACTCAACTGAAGCTCAAAGGAGACTCATGGACTTCTGCTCTTCTCCTGTTTTCAGACTCAGATGATTTTTGTAGATGTATAAATCTAACAGTAGGCCTTTGTCTAAGATAGTCTTTAAGAAACGAACTTTAGAATTAATAACATAATTTTCTAAGAATTTCCTGAGAATCCGTGTGTAAATCTCTTTATGTGAAACATGTATTCAGTTCAGGGTGTTTTTAATGCAAGTCAGATTTAATAATAAAAAAAGGGAATGATCCTACTCAAATAATAAAGACAAAAAACTGAAAACTATCCTTTTAATGTTTTAAGCTTGTTTTGGAATAAACCTGAAAAGATACAAGTTCTGTTTCATGCTTTGGATCTACCATTTCTTCTGCTCATCTCTGACATGAGAACACTGTCTGCTTCCCTTTGTCTATTTTAACATTCTGCTGTTCTTTCAGGTGAAGAGCAGCTGTCCATGGACACAAAGAGGGCCTTTAAGAGGCCAAAGAAGACTGCAGTTAAACGAAAACTAGACACTGACAACTGTGGTGAGTTCAGAGAAGAGCCAAGTTCAGAGAAGCACTTTCCTGATCTAATCTCTGTTTCAGACGAGGACGGACACAGAAGCACCACCAGTTCATCTGTGAAGAGTCAGAAGAAGACTGCAAGTCAAACACAATGCAGTGATGGTAAGTCTACATCTCCTTCAGACCAGTGCGACTGTGACTCTGTCCACTGAGTCGACAGAGCACAACCACACTCGACACCAAAGCTGGTTTAAGGTCGATGCTTAGCCCTCGTGTACCGTTTATGTACTTTATGCCGCCTCTGTTTTTCACTGTTGAAATATAGTGGTTATTTTACCGTACCATCTCAAACTTATCTTGTTGGTTGAAAATGGTCTAATCTGACATTTCGTTGGGCCCCTGAGGTCTTCTATAGAGAAGGTATGGTGCAGAGCTCCTGTTGTCTTCCTGGCCTCTGTAACAGTGAACATGTGTGATTGGGGCTTAAATGGTCTGGGTGTGTTGGTGTTGAGTCTGGGACGTGTGGGGAAAGTGGGAACATTTGGATGTTGGACAAAAAAACAAAACCATTCAGGAAAACACACATTACCTTAGATACTGCTTTAGTGCAATTTTTGAAAAGGTGTTATGAGGACTGCAGAAATGGTAACTTTCAGTTTGTCTTTTTACCTTCTTGAGTAATGCTAAACAGAACACTGAAGATCAGGGGGTTTAACTATGACCCGGGGGCCACATGTGGCCAAAGAATCAGTATTTCTTGACCCTTCAGGCTCTTCTGAATGTTCCCAAACTATATGTCTTACATGAGATCCCATTATAATCTGAAACTCTGATTTTTTTGTGAAGTAGACTAAACCTGAATGAAGGTGTGATCAGAATGGTCCTCAGTAAGACCTCTAAGGTGGCTTTATTAATATTGACTTTGCAGCCAAGGCTCTCATGATTCAGTTCTTTTGAATCAAGTCCATTGTCTGCTTCCCTTTGTCTATTTGACATTCATCTGCTGTTCTTTCAGGTGAAGAGCAGCTGTCCATGGACACAAAGAGGGCCTTTAAGAGGCCAAAGAAGACTGCAGTTAAACGAAAACTAGACACTGACAACTGTGGTGAGTTCAGAGAAGAGCCAAGTTCAGAGAAGCACTTTCCTGATCTAATCTCTGTTTCAGACGAGGACGGACACAGAAGCACCACCAGTTCATCTGTGAAGAGTCAGAAGAAGACTGCAAGTCAAACACAATGCAGTGATGGTAAGAGTAGGCAGATCTTCTAGTTCTCCTAACCTCAAGTCCTCTTGAAGTGAGTTCCAAGCTGCAGGAGCAGTGTAGGACAGGGTCCACAGGACGAGCTGCACACGAGGGCTCAGGGGTACTGACCTCCTTCTGTAGGAGCTCCTCCTGCTCCTGGACCTTGTGCAAAGTCTTCTGACTCAAATGGTTTTGTTTCAGCAGGTCATGTATTTTCATAGTTACAGGACTTTAATGTTAAATTCACTTTTTCATATTGATACTAATAAATGTGAGGTCATTTTGGTGTCAGTGCATAAATCTGAAGTCACATTAACAGTTTGGAAAATTATATTTTATACATTTATCATATACATTAGATGTTTATATATTAGAGAAACAAAGGGGTCAAAAACTAAAGGGTTAACAGTTTGTGTACACGACTCACATCAGACGATCCATTTCTAATCAGTTCAGCTGATCATAAACTCCTTCAGCCTCCTTTGGTCCTGAGGTTGTTTTAAATGTACATTATTTAAATTTAACATTGACATTTGACATCCTTTTTTTTTGTTTCATAGAAAATCCAAATGTGAAAGATGACAAACCAAAGAGACCGTGGACTGAGAGTGAGAAGACGGCAGTGAAACGTCAACTGGGCAAATTCATCGCTCTGAGGAAGGTGCCGGCAAAACACGACTGTGAGATGTGTATCGGAAAAGAGTCTCCGGCCCTGAGAGCGCGAACATGGAAGGACGTCAAATATTATATCTACAATGAGATCATTAAAATTAAGAGAAAACTTGCATTTTAAAGGGAGTTTAATGTGTATATATTTTATTTTCTCAGTCATAGTAATACTGTTATTATGTTCTAGTTCAATATTTTTTAGATGGTTAAAAAAAGCGTTTTTCTCCATTTATTCAAATGTTGTTCCTGCACTTCCTGGTTAGATCTGTGTGTCCACTGTTCACTCACTCACAGTCCTGCGCTCTTGAGCACTTTCACCCACAGCATTTCTGCCTCACTCACTACAAATTCATGTGACACAAACAGTTGTGGTCGTGTTCCATTGTTTGTTCAGTGTCGATGGAGTCTCATGTTAACCACTGGTTTGGTTTTCTACAAAAAAATTATGACCTTCTGAAGTTTAAAATGTGTTTGATACAAACTGTGCCGGGTCTTAATTAAATTGGACATTTGTTCAGGCTAATGACTGACTCTTAATTAACTGCACTTTTCATTCAGTCCTGCTTTATATAAAAACAACTTGGACTTTCAGTTTGCAGATGAAAATTACAATACTGGACTATTTTGAGAAATGTATACCATACCCTGTGCTTTCGATTTTGACAATTTAAGTGGCATTAAATGGAAATTAAGTGCTATTTAATTTGATAATATTACACACTCAGTTACATTTCAGACTCAGCTCATACAATTTTACAGATTTACAGACATTATTTCATATTTAGTAAAGTATCTTGACCAGCGCATCAACAATTGAAATCTGAGCAAATGTATCTTACTTTATATTAACATAAAAATGTGTATTTTATTTGGTAATATCATAAATATACACATGAAACATGAAAAACCCAAGGTCTGTCCCGGTCCTCAGTCTGTTGGTTAAAAACTTTTTTTTTGTTTTGGTGTTTTCCTGTAATTTTAAGGAGTGTTTAGGATCAGGGGGCCCTCTGGTGTCCAAATATATAAGTTTTGTCGTCGTAGGTTGATCAGAAAGGGTGGTCCTCACTTTGCTGGTCTTTTTACTCGGTCCTCACTATGGCACATGTACAAGAATGTGTGTGTGTGTGTGTGTGTGTGTGTGTGTGTGTGTGTGTGTGTGTGTGTGTGTGTGTGTGTGTGTGTGTGTGTGTGTGTGTGTGTGTGTTTGTGTGTTTGTGTGTGTGTGTGTGTGTGTGTGTGTGTGTGGGGGTGTGTGTGGGGGTGTGTGTGTGCGCGTGCGCGTGTGTGTGTGTGTGGGGGTGTATGTGTGTGCGGGAATTACCTTGAAGTTATATCTGAGCTCATGTTTAACCAAGAAGTAACATAAACTATACACAAACTCTCAAAATGGGGACAAATGGGCAAAATGTTTAGTCAAATCTTTAAATAGAATCATGTTCATTACGCTTTAGTGAAATGTGTCGATCTAACTTGTCGAGGTTAGATCGACACTGAAGTTTACAATGAACAAAATGTAAAATGACTATCTACGTTATGTTAGAGAAAGACTAAGTTTGGGGGGGAGGGTCAGAAACCTTCTATTCTGGAGATTCTATTGGAGAATTTTGCCTGGAATGATCACACAATGTCTCCACAGATAAAAGCAGGTAATTCCACCAACAAACGTATATTCACTTGCAATGCAAGACCAGACCTGCAAACTCTGGCAGAGTTGCCTGAAAAATATTATATTACACAATTCTCAACATGGGGCAAAGGTGGATCAGGAAATTTTGTAATTTGTAATTCCCTGCATTCTAGTGCATTTCAGAAGATAAATGTATTCCTTCTTTGTAGAGGATATATATTTTTTAACTTCTCAATAAGAGATCAACACACTGTTTGATCATTAGAGTTATAGAATGCTTGTTGTTCTTTGAGTAGTTTTATCACACAAGGCAGATTTAAATACACACATAGACCATTTGAAATGCTCTGTTGTCAGAATGTACAACATTTCAGAATGGCAGTGAATGGAGGCAAAATGACGGTTCACAACGTTACACAACAACATTCTTTCAATGATTAACTGACATCAGATCTAAATGCTGAGGATTTCAAGCTTTTATAACATGTGTGCCAGCGTGCGGGAGTCTCCTTTTGACCAGTTTTCTACGTGCGTCACGCATGTTTCTTCCTATGCACCTTCTTATCAGAATGATGTGCGAAGCACCGTCTTAACCTAAGCTTTTATAACATAAAATAAGCAAACATTTTGAATTTCCAGGGTAAAAATGTTTGCTTTTCTAGAACAAAAGATTTAGCTTCAAAATTGTATTTGAGTTAAACAAAAAGTATAACTTGTGAATAAAGTATGCAATATATGTAAATAAAATGAAAGACTATTGTGAACTCAACATTTGTCAAGTAAAACCTAAATAACAGGATTTTCCTTTGTCCAATGTAAAACATTTTGTAAATGTGTTTAAAGCAGCATATCCAAAACTGGATTTTTCCTATTTTCTGTGGTTAATCAGTTTCTCCATTCACTTTTGCCTCCATTCTGAGATTTAGATTCTGAACCGGAGCTGTCTGACATAAACGGGGTTCTTGGCGTACGGCCCGAGCCTCTTGCCCCCTACCAGCCCTTTTTTTAAATTGCAGATCTACACGATTCACGTGAATTACCTATTTCGAGAGTAAGCTGTGATTTTGGCCGAAAGGCGACTAGTAGGGCTGTAGTCGACTAAAGACCTGCCCTATCGACTGATTAATCAACTAAAAAGGGGTGCGGTAAAAACATATGTATCTGACCCAAACTGCACTCAAAAGACCACAACTGCAGAGGAATTCATGCAAAAGCAACTATTTTTAATGATACTATCTATGATACTAAAGTAGTAGGAAACGGTTTATTTATATATGTTGGACTGCAAAATCTTCAGCAAACTCACTCCATATCTTCTTGTTTTCGCTGTGTTTGGCATATAAATCCTTTAACTCTAAATAAAATTAATTAATTGACTAATACGAATGTTGGTCGACTAAGACACCATCAACTGATTAATCGACTAAACAATTAAAGGTAAACAGCCCTAGCGACTAGTGTACAGGTATGAAGTCTCTCACAGATTGTGGGTTGTTATGAATGGTATAAAGAGAGAAAATTCAGTTTTTGTCTATATGTTCATCAAATTACTGATTTTAATTATTCCAACAGGAACAGAAGTAATGTGTTAGCCACCCGTCAGTACACTTACATTTATTTGGCTACTGACCCAGAATAGTAAATAAATCCTGTAAACCCAAATGTCTAGTTTGGAACAGAAGGAAAGAGAAGGACTTACGTGTTGATTCCAGAGGCTGCAGCAGAGTCTGAACTGAAGTCCTGGGGAGCTGGTTCTTTATGGACCTGCTCCTCCTATCATTCCACCCCCAAAACCTGTCTGTGCACGAGAGCAGTGGTTCCCAAAGTGGGGTTCGGAACCCCCTGGGAGTCGCGGGGGATGACCTGGGGCTCACGAGATGATTTTCAAGATCTAATTTGAATATATACGACACTGTATTTTCTCTATTTTTAAAATTAAAAAGTGTATATTTGAGTGAAAATATGGTCTATTAAGACAATAAACTATTCAAATAACCAATATAAACCTGATTTAACATGCTCTGGGGGTCCCGAGTCAGTTGCATGGCAATTTTTGGAACCCCTGCACTAGAGACCACTTACCACTGACGTCAGGGACATGGTTATGCAGAGACATTCTTTTTTTCAAAAGAGACCTGAGCACAGACTAATGTGGTGGTACTTCCTGGTTCAAGTCAGGACTCGAGCAGCAGCGTTCTGGATGTACTGCAGCTGTTTCACAACTCGTTTGGAGAGGCCAGTGAGCAGTTGTAATAGTAGTCTAACCTGCTGGAGACAAATGCATGGATAAGTCTCTCCAAGTCTGGTTTAGACACTGTACCTTAGACTTTGGCAATATTTTTTAGTTGGTAAAAGGCTGTTGATGTTATTGATCTGATGTGGCTGTCAAAGTTCAAATCCATTATTATCCCCAGATTTCCAACTTGATTTGTAAGTTTTAGAGCGAAACTGGAGGTGACTGCTGACAATTTCTCTCTGTTTCTGCGGACCAAAGATGATGAAAAAGAAGTACAAGTACATCTGAGAGGTTTAATTAATTTCTATGGGGTTTTCGCCAAGTCAGTCTAAAATTATTAAATAGTTGTCTTACCTTTGTCTCTGCTTCCTCCTAAAGCTGCAAACACCCATACATAGACTACTGTGGCAAACATCGCTTCATCTACTCCGATTGGCCAGAACTCAAAGAAAAAGGAAACAGATTTGGCTGTAGTAGTACAGTTTTAGTCGTATACTTTGAGTACAAATATTCAGTACTCTTTCCACCTCTGGTTACAGGTTCAAGGGCTTGAGGTGCTCCATTACTACTTTAAAAATAAGGATTTATCGATATGTGTGTGTGCTCTTTTTCAATCTAGAGCCAAATGCCAAACCAAATGCAGCTACAAAATTGAGTGTACAGTCACATTTAGTGCAGTGCCCTCTTCACATTAAAGCTGGTGTATCTGATTTTCACACTGCGGAACCAGAAGTAGGTTTTTAATCTATCTTACTCGTCCCTTCTTCTCACAAACCCTATGGCACATTGTTAAAGTCACATGCATTCATTTTTGGTCCTGTGCACATCTTTACAACAGCTTTCTTCAGATTACAGTGAATCTGGGGAGGACCATCCAAGCACAGCCAATCAAAGCGCTGCTTTTAGCTCTTATTTCGAGACAAAATACTTAATTATTAGACACAAACTGCACACAGAGGTCTCATTTTTGTCAGAAAGTGCTGCTTTAACAAGACACTCTTTGATGAAAAACACAAAATTTACAAATTTACGTCCCAAAAAGTCAGGTACCCCAACTTTAAGTGCTCAAGATGATGTGTCGTCTTTCATCAAACCAAATGAAATAATGTTATTTTTCCCCCACTGTAACCGATATTCATATTTTGTTTACCGAGCTGATCAATTTCCAATTACTCATAATATATTTACATTAATAAGCTTCTAAAAAAAACACTTATTTTTGGAACGAATAACACATTGCTACACATTTGTCTATTTTTGTATTATATTAGAGTTATAGGGTTATAGAGAGTTATATAGATGTTGTGCAGTAACAGGAGGAGAGTGTAGCTCAAGGTTTAACAGAGATGGAAATTATTTAAACTTTTTATTGGTCAAACAAAGGCTCCAAAGCTTTTATTTCCTCATACATTACTAGTTTATGTCACTAGATGGCGATGCTGTTCTCGACCTGTGAGGGGAGCAGGAAGGTGTAGGGCACTGGGAGCCCTTTGTTCCTCTCTGTGATGGCCTCCTCCAGATAAGACAATTCAGCCCGAAACTTCTCCATCATCTGGGTCACGGCCGGCTCGTCGAAGCGCTCGTCCGGGTAAGTGGCCAAAGGCGTCTGCACAGTCCAAAACAGACTCTTACACAGGCCCGTTACATTTTGAAGAGCAATAGACTACTGCGATTAATAAGTGAAGACTTTAAATTACATCGAAGAGTTTTAAACCCTAATCGGAGAACAGGGGAGGAGTCCGCTTTAACTATCCTTCCTCTGGTAAATGAAGAATATCTGTCTGTTGTCTTGATAGCATAACATCTATAACCCTAATATTGCGGTGAAGTAAATTTCCCATTCATTTTTCCCATAGAGATTCCCGGAAAAAGAATGTTTAAAAGTTTGGGGCCAAGCTGCTTTGTTGTAAGTAATGAGGTTCTTCGTTTAGCTTCTGAGTTTCTTAAACATTATAGATTGCTAAATTATTAAAACCTCTGGTAACAATTTATTCACTTAAAAAGTTGCACATTTCACTCTCTACAGCTCAAATTGTTTTGAAAAAAACAAGAAAAGGTCCTGAAGTGCAAATAAAATGCAAATACTGAGCTCCAGATATATTGTTCTGTCTATCATATATTGAACGATAAGTCGATATAGTAATTATTGTGACAGGCCAACTCTAAAACCACTTTGACATGCACGTAGAAAAATGCAAAAAATACTTACCAGATCAGAGTATTTAGTGGACAAGACCCAGCCCATTCCGATAAACCTGGATGTGTCTCCAACGTTGGGAAGAGCGTCCATTACAGTCTGCATGCTGGACTGGCCCTTGGTGGAGGGAGGGGCGCTGACCAGGAGCAAGCTGGTATTGAGTATCCAGGACCCATAGTCAAACTGAAAACATTATGATTATATTAGAGTTTAATGATTCCTTCAGTGACGCTGTTACAGTTTATGTCAAGAAGCTATGGGCCTTTGACAGAACAAGAACTGGCACAGAAACAGCACAGATCAGATTGAACACCAAACCCTGTACTGCCCCCTGGAGGAAAGGTTTGGGTGTTACAGTCAGTAGAACAGCAAAAGGCACAGGAGCTTATCAACAGCCTCAAAACATAAACTGCCTAAGCCATTTTGGCCATATTGAGATGTCTTTCTACTCTCCAGACCCTCCTGCTTTGTAGGTGTCTTTGGATCAGACCAACTTTCCTTAAAAAGGACTTTGGCACTTATGCTATGAGGCTAACGTTATGTTAAATCTCAGGACTTCTCTTGAGATGTGGACTGACCTGGCCAGCGTTGACAGCATTGTGTTGAGCTGAGGCGGTGAAGATCACCATGGTGATGAACTTGACCAACTCCTGCACTGAACTGAAGCTCCGAGGAAAACCTGAAAGTGAAGCCTTCAATGTCAGGCCGTAATGCATTTGAAGATATGATACCTGCTGTACACAACATTCACAACATACACAACCCACTGTCCTTCCCGAGAAGGAGGGGCTAAGCACAGTTTTTAGCTTAAAACACATATGACAGGTTCTTGAGCTTTCCCAATAATTCCTTAGTTTGGTGGGATAGTCTCTGTGGCAAATATTTATCATAGTTTACATCAGTCAAGTAACAGCTGGTGTAGAAAAATAAAAGTTTAAAACGACAAGAAGTTAGGGCTGAGAATCCTTTGGCGATGTCATCAATTAGCGACATTCCACCCAAAATACACGGACAATTTTATTGTATGTGCAACTGACACAATTTTCTGACAGTTTAAACAATCATTTAACAATTGCAGTGTTTTCAGGTTTATTATTTGTGAAATCATATTTGATCTGAAATCGAATGTTTATAAAGATTTTGGCCCTTGTGTACAATGTACTACTGCTCATGTCCAAACAGGAAGTAAAGTGATAAACTTGGCCAACATTGACTGAAAAGTAATGTTAAAACCTAATTTAAACATTGGTTAATCTGCTTAATCTCCTAATTTAAATATCTGTTAATCTGGTGGTTATTGACCAGTGACTGTTTCATTGTTTGATTCATTGGTTCAAATCAACCACTTTGAAAAGCCCTTTGGGAAAACCGCTGTTGTTTTGAATTTGGGTTTGCAAAAGTAAATGCCCCAGTGGTTAGGGGGGGCAGTCTGGCTGCTCACAGCACAGCAGCCAGACTAGAGAATACTACCACCGTATTCCCTGCGTGTCGTAAAAGGCGACTAAAAGGGACGGGGCGAGAGGACTGGGAATCCTCTCCCCTGTAGCTGTTTCCTAGAAACGGACAGGGCTGAGTTGGGAAGGGGAGGTTGTCTCCCCAAACCCTAAAGATTGGGTCCTTGAATGTGCGTGGGTGTAGTACGAATGAAAGTAAAAGAAATCTGATTGGAAGGATGTTTGGAAGAAGGAGAATGAGCGTGTTAGCGCTGAGTGAGACAAAGATGAAAGGGAAGGGTGAGTGTGTGTTTGGAAATGTGAGTGGGAGAAGGTCTGGTGTAGGGAGTGGGAGAGCAAGAGAAGGTGTGGCTTTGTTGGTGAGTTGTGAGGTGAGACGATGTGTGGTTGAATGGAAGGAGATCTCACCAAGACTGATGTGGGTGAAAGTGAAATTTCTGAATGAGCTGTGGGTGTTCATGAGTGCGTATGGTCCTGGCAGTGAGAAGAATGAAGAGGAGAGAGTGTCTTTCTGGAATGACTTGGATGAGTGCCTGCAAGGATTTGGTGCAAATGTGAACGTAGTGCTGATGGGAGATCTGAATGCTAGAGTGGGTGACGAGAAAGTTGAGGGTGTTGTTGGCATGCATGGTGTACCTGGAAAGAATGATAGTGGTGAGAGACTGATAGGAACGTGCACTGAGAGAGAGATGGTGATTGGGAATACATGGTTCAGAAAGAAAGAGATTCATAAGTATATGTGGGTGAGGCAGGATGGTGGAAGAGTGATTGATAAAGCATTGATGGATTATGTGGTGGTTTCAAAGGTTGCATGTAGTAGATTGTTGGATCTAAGTGTGAGGAGGGGAGAGAGTGGAGGTATGTCTGATCATTATTTGGTGGAAGGAAGGTTGCGTGTGGGTATGCCATGGGTGAGACCGAGAAAGAGTGGGGATGTGAGAGAAGTTTTGAGAGTGAGTGTTTTGAAGAACAGAGAGAAAGTGTGTGAATATCAGGAGAAAATAGATGGCAGGTGGAATGAGGTGAAGGATCAAATGGTTGTTGGTGTGGAGGAAGAATGGCAACAATTCAAGAGTGCATTGGTTGGGTGTGCAAAGGAAGTGTGTGGTGTGAGATGTGTTGGGGGGGTGTAAGAAAGGGAAGTGAATGCTGGTGCGAGGACGTAAGGTTGGCTGTAACTGAGAAGAGACGTTGCGTTTAAGTATGGCTGCAGAGAAAGGACAGGGAGTCGTATGAGTGTTATAAGGAGAAGAGAAGTGATGCAAAGAGAGCTGTGCGTGAGGCAAAAGTGGCTGCGGACGAAAGGTGGGGCAGACAGTTGACTGACAATTTTCGGGAGAACAAGTAAATGTTTTGGAAGGAGGTGAAAAGAGTGCGAAAGGGAGAGTCTGGGAGGGAGGAGAAAGTGAAAACAGAGGATGGAAGGATGCTGAATGAGGGGAATGCAGTAAGAAAGAGGTGGGCGGAGTATTTTGAGAGGCTGTTGAATGTGGAGGAAGATCGTGATGCTGTGATTGTGACGGATGGAAGGGAAAGCACTCTGAATGTACTGGGAGAGTTGAATGAAGCGTTGATTACGAGAGAGGAAGTTGAGCAAGCTGTGGGGAAGTTGAAAGCAGGAAAGGCTGCAGGTGTGGATGGGTGTACTCTGGAATGTTTGAAGTGTGGTGGAGCGAGTGTGATCGAGTGGTGTGTGAGATTGTTGAATGTGTGTTTTGTAAGTGGGCAGGTGCCGCTTGACTGGACGAGTGCGTGTGTGGTTCCACTGTACAAGGGTAAGGGTGATAAGTACAAATGTAGTAGTTATAGGGGTATTAGTCTGTTGAGTGTTGTAGGCAAGGTGTATGGGAGAGTGTTGATTAACAGGGTAGTAGAGGGGACTGAGTGTATGATTGGTGAAGAGCAGTGTGGTTTTAGGAAAGGTAGAGGATGTGTGGACCAGGTGTTTGCTGTGAGACAGGTGTGTGAAAAGTATTTGGCTAAGGGGAGGGAGGTGTTTTGGGCGTTTATGGATTTAGAGAAGGCGTATGATAGGATTGATAGAGAGGCGTTGTGGGTTGTGTTGAGTTTGTATGGTATCGATGGTAGATTGTTGGAAGGTGTGAAGAGTTTTTATAGAAACAGTAGAGCGTGTGTGAGAGTGGGAAATAGCATGAGTGAGTGGTTTCCTGTAAGGGTTGGTTTGCGTCAGGGATGTGTGATGTCTCCGTGGTTGTTTAATGTGTATATGGATGGTGTGGTAAAAGAGGTGAATGCAAGAGTGTCAGGTAAGGGTGTGAGCATGGTGAATGTTGATGGCAGCGAATGGAGTATGAATCAGTTGTTGTTTGCAGATGATACTGCACTAGTGGCTGATTCAGAGGAGAGCTTGGCACGTTTGGTTGAGGAGTTTAGAAGGGTGTGTGACAGAAGGAAGTTGAGAGTAAATGTGAATAAGAGTAAGGTGATGAGGTGCACGAGGTCAAAGGATGAACGTAGGTTGAATGTGGCATTAAATGGAGAGTTGTTGGAAGAGGTAGAGTGTTTTCAGTATTTGGGGTTGCACGTTGGTGTGGATGGTGGAATGGGGGTGAGGTAGAGTTTAGAATGAATGAAGTACGTAAGATATGGGGGGGAATGAAGAGAGTGTTTGAATGTAGGTCACTGGGAATGGATGCGAAACGGAGATTGTATGAGGGTGTGGTGGTGCCTGCTGCGTTATATGGGGCTGAAACGTGGAGTTTGAAAGTTGCGGAGAAGAGGAAGTTGAATGTAGTTGACATGAGATGTCTGAGAAGTATGTGTGGTGTGCGCATGGATCGTGTGAGAAACGAAGACATCCGAGAGAGAACTGGTGTGTTGCAAGAGTTGGCTGATAGAGCAGAGCAAAAGGCATTGGGATGGTTTGGACATGTGGAGAGGATGGAAAGGGAGCGATTGGTGAAAAAGGTATATGAATCTGATGTGAGTGGAGTGAGAATGAGAGGAAGACCGCGAATGGGATGGACAGAGGGTGTAAGAAGAGCATTGAATGCAAGAGGGATGACTGTGGTGCAAGGGAGAGAGGCTGCTCAGGACAGGGATGGATGGAGAGAGTTTGTGTATGAATGGATGGGTGTGGTAGAGGACTGGTCTTGGTATGAAGCGGCAGGGGTAAACCAGCTTCGGCGGAGGCCCTGCTGTGGAAGTGCCCACACTGGGCTGTGCCGCTGACCCTGGTGCAGTGTGGTGTGGTTTAAATCAGTCCTTAAACCTTAAATCAAGGTGCCCTTTCCCCAACACCATCACAGCTAAACTTTAGAAATAATATTATTTTGGTGTGGCCTCTCCTGGGACGTTGGGTTGGTGCTGGCATTGGTTTGTGAGTCCATCTGTGTGCTGGGTTGTTTGGGGGATTGCTGGCGGGCTTGGGTGGTGTCGCTGGGTCTGGTTTCGGGGTGTCGGGGAGTGGCTGGCTGGTGCTTAGGGGTGTGGTCCGGATGGCCATCTGGATCCGGGGTTCTCTGGGGGTTTGTATGGTGGACGGGGGCGCCTGGAGGGGGGCGACGTTATCTAGGTGCACCTTTAGTTATTACTGTTACTGTTGTTGTTGTGGGATGATTGGAAATAATCTGAACCTGGACCCTCTCCCAATGTTTTAAGATTGTTTTAATGCATCATTTCTTAGTTAGGGCAAGCTGAATACCTACACTTAGGCTTGCAGGACAATGTCCTCCTCCTTTTAATGCTTTTAGACACTATATATAGCTTACACATTATAAATAATATAAGGCAGCATAGGATATGAAAGAAAAATGTTTAAATCATCATCAACAATAATAATGTTTAAATCAACAATAATAATGTGTAAATCATCTGTGCAATTGGTGTTGGATTTGAAGTGGGGCGACAGCGGTGATGGTGATGGACGGGAGGTGTGTCTGGGTGCTCGTTGTCCCTCTCTGGATGCGGCGGCTGTCCCTGTGGGGTCCTCTGGAGATTTCCTGGGTGCTGGTGGTGGTCCGGTTTGCACTCTGGGTCTGGCCGGTTTCATTCCTTTGTGGCGCCTGGGGCGGGTCCTGGGGGTTTTCCGCTCGGGCATGCTGGCTCCCTGATTAAATCCAGTGCATGCATGGGGGGCGGGCCGCCAGTGTGGGCTTGGCCTCCTTGGCAGAGGTGTGAACAA
Source organism: Rhinogobius similis (assembly GCA_019453435.1). Classification (NCBI taxonomy): domain Eukaryota; kingdom Metazoa; phylum Chordata; class Actinopteri; order Gobiiformes; family Gobiidae; genus Rhinogobius; species Rhinogobius similis. The sequence continues at coordinate 9,873,594 of CM033624.1, read as the reverse complement.
TAATTAAAAAAAAAAAAAAAAAAAGTTGTGATGGTGATGCGGAGGGGGCGCTGGTGCAGACGGGGGAGGGGGGGTCACGGAAGGAGGGTTTGGGGGGGGGGGGGGGGAGTGAGGGTGTGTGCCCTGTCTAGGCTACCCCACATTGGTGGGACAAAGCCCAGGTATATATATATATATATATGGATGGATGGATGGATGGATGGATGGATGGATGGATGGATGGATGGATGGATGGATGGATGGATGGATGGATGGATGGATGGATGGATGGATGGATGGATGGATGGATGGATGGATGGATGGATGGATGGATGGATGGATGGATGGATGGATAGATAGATAGATAGATAGATAGATAGATAGATAGATAGATAGATAGATAGATAGATAGATAGATAGATAGATAGATAGATAGATAGATAGATAGAACCTACCTGAAGCCTTGTTTTCCAAAAAGCCATGGGTGAAAATGTCACTGATCCAGTCCTGCAACTCTGAGTCTCTTTGCACCTCTGCATTTGAGGGGTAGTAGTGCTGCACCGCGGCCTGTACGAAACTGGACACAATAAGAGGAGTTTTACTCAACTTAAAATAGATTTGTAGGCCCTGCTATGAATTTTACAATTAAAATATCGGTATTGGCAAATATTGGCTATCGGCAACAGCAGCAGGACAAACATAGGATATCGGTATCGACAGAAAAATTAATATCTCTACATTTTATATGACAGTAGTCACATATTGGATGAATTGTGTTGAAAAGTGTTACATAGTGAATTTAGGATTTCACGACTGGAGGGAGGTGGACCGGCTGGTGTCCTGATGCAGCGACAACAACCTAGAGCTCAATGCCCAGAAGACAGTGGAGATGATCGTGGACTTCAGGAAAGTCTCAGGTGATCGGCTGCAGCCTTCCATCTGTCCAGGACCTGTTCGTCTCCAGGACTCTGGGACGAGCAGGTCGATCACAGCAGACCCTTCTCACCTGGACATGGACTGTTTGAGCCACTCCCCTCGGGCAGGAGGCTACGGTCCAGAATCTCCCGTCACAAGAACAGTTTCTTTCCCTGTTGGACTCATAAACACTTTATAACACCTGCCACTTTAACGGTCATATAATATGATCAATCAATCAATGTAAGCAGCAATCTACATTTTCATTACTGGCTAGTGTGTAAACTCAGTCTACTTTATTGAATTCATTTTTTTGGGGGGGTTAATTCTCGATTTTTAGCCATGCTTTTGTTTTTCCATATTTTGATACTAGAGACCAGATGAATAAATGACAATTCACTAGCAAGGACCACAACCTCAGATATGGATGCAAAGTTTATTAACGAATGAACAAAAGGAAAAACAAGTGTACGATAGAATATGTCGTTTTGGGGCTTCTGGTGTAGAGGGCTGCAGGCTCCCGGGCCTCGATACCCCCATCTAGAAGATAGAACAGAATCATTAGAAAGGGGAGGGAGGGAGGGGCATGAAAACACGAACATAGATGTGTGTGACCGGGACACTTAAATAGTGTGGCCACCGGAAGGGGCGTAGATGAGGTGTGGTCCTGCTCCCGAACTTTAGATAATAGACTTACAGTGATCCCTCGTTTATCGCGGGAGTTGCGTTCCAAAAATAACACGCGAAAAGTGAAATCCGTGAAGTAGTCACAGCTTTATTTTTTATTATTTTACAATGCAATACTGAACTATGGAATGAAACCAAAAACCAAAACCTGTTTTAAAGCCCAAAATTTGTTTAAAACAATAATTTTAATATAGTACTACAAGGTTGGAAACATTGTCACTCGCGTATTCCACGCGTATGTCCCAGCTGTGCCTCTTCGTCCTGACTCCGCTCCGCTGTAGCGTCTGTCTCTACTGAAGGCGCAGGTTAGGGGTAGTTGTTGGCGCTCTTTCTTTTTCTGAGCAAGAAGATTTCTATAAACGGATATGCCACCTTCGATTATATTTGAGAACTGCAATGAACGACTCGTCAAAGGGTCCCGTTCTTGTGCCGTGCGCTGTAGTTCGGTGGATGCACTGTAAAAATATCCGCACTGTAAAAATATCCGCACTGTAAAAATATCCGCACTGTAAAAAAAATCCGTGAAGCAGCGAAGCCGTGAAAGATGAAGCGCGATACAGCGAGGGATCACTGTATCTCCATTTCACTAGCAAGGACCACAACCTCAGATATGGATGCAAAGTTTATTAACGAACGAACAAAAGGAAAAACACGTGTACGATAGAATATGCCGTTTTGGGGCTTCTGGTGTAGAGGGCTGCAGGCTCCCGTGCCTCGATACCCCCAAAAGAAGCCTACTGAAGAAGTGCTAACGGAGTAGACTGGAGGTCACGGAGGTTATGGCAGGTATAAGCTTCGAAAGCTGTTGAGGACCAACGTCCCATGATTTTGATTAGGCGGTCGGGAACTCCTCGGCTAGAGGCAGAAGTGGCGGCGCCAATGCGGAAGGAATGACCGGAAAAGAAGTCAGGGCAGATGTTAGACAGGGCGAGAATGTCTTGAAGTATGGAATGAACCAAAACCTAGAAGCAATCTGGCCGCGATCGGTGGTGAAGAGCGGGTCGTGAGGAGAAGCGTTGCATGACAGACGGTACCGGACGAATTCCTGGAGGGATTCGAAGGGACTCAGAATGGAATCCAACTTAAAAAGGAAGATTGGTGTCGAAAATCTGCTGCTGTTATTCTTGCTCTGTTTGAGATGGAAAACTAGGCAATCGCTGGATGCAGCTTGAAGGTCACTGATACAAGGGTGACGAGAAGGGTCGTGGATAGATGTGGAAGGGGCGAACTCAAAGCAGCGAAGGAATCCGAAAAAGGCAAGAAGGAACATGGCTTCTAGGGTTCGAGTGACGTGAGGGAGCAAGAAGTTAGATCGGATGGTTGCGATGCATCGGAGGAGGAGATCTGATGTCAGGGGGAGTCTCCGCCGTATCACGGGGGGGCTCTGCCGTTGCAAGCCTTTGATGACCATGCTTGTATGGGTGAGGACCGGAGCTGGAAGTGCTGAGCCTGAGAGAAGTCTACAGAAGAAATTGATGCCGCTCAGGTAGGTCTTGATTGTAGCGAGTGACAGGGCCTGGTAGGAGAACGTGAACGAGATGTAATTCGTTAGGGTGAGTACGTCGAATGAGGGAAAAGGCAGGTGGAAGACATGATGGAAGGAACGGAAGCTGTTCCAGGCCGTCCAGTAGGCTGACAAGGTCCTGGGAGCTAGGCTGTGCAGGACGGCGGACTGGGAGATGAGGAGGAGGTTGGCCAACGTGGGGCTCACATGCTGAACATGGTAGCTGAGAATGGAGGAACTGGGGTCGGCGCTGGTTCTGCATCTGGAGCCAACGTCCTGAATCTCTGAAAGGCAAAACGAGAGAGGGAATCGGCAATGGTGTTAAGGTGACCGGGAATGTACTTAGCTCTGAGGATGAACTGATGAGAGATTGTCAACCAGGTAAGGCGGCGAATGAACGGCATGATCGAGGCTGACTGACTCCTGCCTTTGTTGATGATATCGACGGCCGCGAGGTTATCGGATTGAACGGCCACGCACATGGATGCCCACTCGTGGCCCCACAGGAGGGCCGCAATCACGATGGGGTAGATCTCGAATAAGGCGGAAGAGGATGGACCGAACTCTCTAACGACGAGGAGGAACTCGCTGGGCCAGGGGGCAGAGAACCACCTGCCCTTGTAGTAACCCCCAAAACCGGCTGATGGAGCAGCGTCTGTGAAGAGCTCGATATTGACTGGATCGGCGATGAGGTCACGGTAGAAGAGTGTGATGCCATTCCAGTTGGCAAGAAGCAGACACCAGAACTGGAGCTCGGACTTTACGGAATCGCTGAGGACCACAGTACTGTGGAGGGAAGGAACTAGTAGTAGGAAGGATGCTAGTGTCAAAAGGTGAGAGATAAACGCTCGCCCTTGGGGAACGATCCGCATGGCAAAGTTGAGGTTACCAAAGAGGGAAAGGAGCTGCTGTTTAGAGCATGAGGATGCGATGAGGAAGTTACGGAGCAGGAGGGAGATCCGGTTGAGCTTCTCGGACGGGAGGGAGGCCAGGGTGATGCCCAGGAATTCCAAGGTGGTAGATGGACCAAGGGTCTTCTCTTCTGACAGGGGAACGCAGAGCGTGGAGAATACGTGCTTCAAGGACGCAAGATCATGCGCTGGGGGTGACGAGATTGGTGTGATGAGCAGGAAGTCGTCGAGGAGGTGCACAAGGAATGGAACCCTGGAAGTGGTCCAGCAGAGAGCTTCAGACAAGCAGTCAAACAGCTTGGGGCTGCTCTTGCAGCCGAAGGTCAGTCTGACGGCGAAGTAGTAGGCTCCTTTCCAGCAAACGCCGAAGTAACGCCAGTAGTCCGGGTGAATAGGAAGCATCTTGAAGGCACTTGTGATGTCGGCTTTGGAAAGCCAGGCGCCGTGGCCGGCCAGTTTAATCAAGGAGATGGCATGATCGATAGTAGCGTACTTGAGTGAAAACATGTCGCTTGGAATAAGGCTGTTAATGCTGGGAATGTGCGTGCCATGCGGGGCAGAGTGATCGATGATCAGGCGCTTTTTACCGGAGTATTTCCTCATAGCCACGCCGATGGGACTAACCCTGAAGGAAGAAAAAGATGGCCAAGAAAAGGGGCCGATCATGTGCCTGTCCTTTACCTCTTTTGCGAGAAGGGCGTCGACGACTTCTGGCTCCTTCAGGGTGGACTGGAGGTTCTTGCAGGAGTAGGAGTCCGAGGGGAGAGACATGAGGCCGGGCCGGAAACCTTCAGATAAGCCCGTGATGAGGAACTGGACGAACACCTGGTCCGGGTGGTCCTTCAGCGCTTCGCTCAGAACGGGGACCTTGACTGGAGTTGAAACCCGGCCTAGTCACGATGTGGGATTGTGGGGGCACGCCACACGAGCATGCCCGCCTCCGCAGAATGAGCAGGTGTGCAAGAATTTACACTGGGACATGTTACAACCGGAAGTGTTGAAGTTATTGCAAATCGGTTTACCACCTTGGAACATAACGGGGCGGCCCTTCTTATCAACGCCCTGGGGACGGGGGAGTTTCGCTGACATTAGGGGGTTCAGGACCGCGGAGGTGACAGGGCGAGCCGGGACCTTCACAGGCTGTCTCTTAGCCGGAGTTATGCATGGACTAGCCGGATGAGACGGGGCGCCACACGAACTACAGGGGACGGCGGCTTGGGAAGCAAAAACACGGCAGTAAAGCTCCTGGTCGAGACACCCCCAGTAGGTGTCTTGGTTGAATTGCTGCAACCGGGCGGCAGCTTGGGATGAGAACAGGACGTGGTACTGATAGAAGCTCGGACTGCCAAATCTAATGGCGAGGTCGAGGATGAGGGTTAGGTAGGAATCTAGCTCTTCGCGGCGTCGAGGGAAGGCCGAGCAGATGGTATCCCTAAATAAGCTGAATGCGAAGGCGAATTCGAGGGGGTGAGATCCTTAGAACGAGACGGGACCGGGTCGCGCAAGACGAAAAACCCGTCCTGGCTGTCGATAACGCATGGCCACATGGCGGCCCTGAGAGAAGGAGGGCGAAGGAGTTCGACCAAATCGGTGTATTTACCTGCGATGATCTGCTGTCTGATGTTGGCAGGAACGGACGAAGGCTGTGGCGCTGGGACGTGGGTTGGGGGAGTGGCCGATGCGAGGGTAAATTGAGCCAGACCTGGTCTTGTGACTCCGCCAATTGGAGGTTGACAGGGATAACTGAGGATCGGAAACTGTTGGGACGCCAGGGGGAGTGCAGCCAGCTGGGAGCTGGACTGAGATGTGAATGGGTCTGCCGAGACGTTGTAGGCGTGGGGCTGGGGGGGCTGGCAGGCGCTGAAGTCAGCAGGTGGAGCCTGCAAGCCTGTGTCGACAGGCTGTGTAGGCGGGTTGAACCCGATCGGTGCAAATGGCACCTGAGCGCTGTAGGACTGAGCTAGGGCCCCGGCAGCACGAGATGCTGAGGATGGTGCCGCTGGCCCGGAAGGCACGGCCCATGAGGTGGACGGCGGGGCCCAGGAACCTGTGGCCTGGGATGCCCGTGCCTGCGCCGCGGAGACCGGTGCTTGCGACGCAGAGGCCGGTGCTAACAAGCCGAAATGCTGCGAAGGGAGGCCTGAGGATGACTCCGGGGTGCCAGCGGTGGATCTCTCAACCACTAAAGGCGGAGCCCGAGAAGCAGAGGCATCAGCGTAAGGGGGCGGCTGGTTAACGACGCTTTGAAGAACGAAGTCTGGGGCTTGAGCAGACGATGGTTGGCTCCCGGAAGTGGCCAGAACGAGAGTGCGGGGAGTGAGGCTGGATAGTCCGGGAGTGGGCGTTGGTACAGCAGAACGAACGTGGGGAGTCTGCGGAGGAAACAAATCTGTGAGATATGGGCACCAGTGTCTGGTGCCTACCGAGGTGATAGCGATGTGGTGCATGCTTGGGTGGAACCTAGCAACGAGGTGTTGAGACAAACGAGAGAAGATAGAGAAGAAGGTAGTGGAACCTGGGGTGGAAACGTGGCATCTGCAACACGGTGCTAGGAGCGAAAATGTGTTAGAGAGAAAGGTAGACCTGCAACCCGGTGCTCGATGTGAAGCGTGAAGCTGGCATCCCGGTGCCCGAGGAGAAGCGTGAAAGCTGGCATCCCGGTGCCCGAGGAGAAGCGTGAAAGCTGGCATCCCGGTGCCCGAGGAGAAACGTGAAAGCTGGCATCCCGGTGCCCGAGGAGAAGCATGGAACTGGCATCCCGGTGCCCGAGGAGAAGCGAGAAAGCTGGCATCCCGGTGCCCGAGGAGAAACGTGAAAGCTGGCATCCCGGTGCCCGAGGAGAAGCATGGAACTGGCATCCCGGTGCCCGAGGAGAAACGTGAAAGCTGGCATCCCGGTGCCCGAGGAGAAGCGTGGAACTGGCATCCCGGTGCCCGAGGAGAAGCGAGAAAGCTGGCATCCCGGTGCCCGAGGAGAAACGTGAAAGCTGGCATCCCGGTGCCCGAGGAGAAGCATGGAACTGGCATCCCGGTGCCCGAGGAGAAGCGAGAAAGCTGGCATCCCGGTGCCCGAGGAGAAACGTGAAAGCTGGCATCCCGGTGCCCGAGGAGAAGCATGGAACTGGCATCCCGGTGCCCGAGGAGAAGCGAGAAAGCTGGCATCCCGGTGCCCGAGGAGAAGCGTGGAAATGGACAACCCGGTGCCCGGGGAGTGAGACGAAATTAGTAAAAGAATGGGATCAAAAAAGAGAGGAAGCAGGAGAGGGAGAACGGGAGAAATAGATAGGTAGAAAGGATAGAAAGAAAAGAGAGAAAGAGAGAGAAAGGGGCGGGGCTGGGTAAAAAGGGGTGGGGAAGAGAGATTGACGGGTAGAAACGGCAAGCTGGGGAGAGGGTAGCGCTGAATGAATGTGTAATGACTCGAGGTTAGCAACTTGGTGCCTGAGGGGTGGAGCAAAGTCTTGCACCTGTCCTGAGGGGAAAGAGAAGAAGAAAGGGAGAAATCGAAGCTGCCAACCTGGTGTTAAGGGAGAAAAGTAGGACCTGGCACCCGGTGCCAGGAAAGGAAGTAGGCTAGGGGAAGGGCATGGTAGAAACAGAAGGTCTGATCTGGTTACCACGATAACCTGCTGAAACGAAGAGAGGGACATGTAGGGAGAGAGAAGAAGACTATCCAGAAAGAGTGGGGAGGGGAAGGAGGGACGAGGAGGGAGAGACAGAGAAGAGGGAGAGAGAGAGAGAGCAAAAAAGGAGGAGAGAGAGAAAGAAAGAAAGGGAGAGAGAGAGGGGGAAAGGGGAATGGGGAAAGAAAAGAGAGAGAGGAGGGAGTGAGGGAGTTGGGAACAATGTCGGAGAGAAAACGTGGAACTGACGCTGTTGTTTCCAAGGCGTGACCTAGAAATGAGGAAAAGAAAAGAAAGGAAAAGACAAGAAAAGACAAGACGCAGCTCGGTGCGATAATAAGTTAGAACGCTGGGGAACTTACGCGTCTGGGAGGAGCCGCAGCGGGCCCGCCGCGCGTTGGAGCAGGCGGGGGCGGGACGAAGCGCGCGCCGTTGCCGCGCTGCTGAGTAGGGCCGCGGGACGAGGTGGGGACCGGCGAACTCCGTCGATGGAAAAGTAAATTGAACAAAGTAATCTTGTTGTCGGAGCGATGGAATCGAATGCCTTCCTTCCTGAGGGATCTCTGGAGACCTGCTATGGTCCACTCCGATGGTCTGGGTGGGGAGATGCGACGGGAGTGCGCATCAGGCGAGTTACGCGGCCTGGAACGGAGTTCCGGGGAGCGGCGAGGAGGCGGGGATGACCTTGGGGTGCTAGAAGATCTGGAGCCGGTGCTTGCGAGGGGTGATCCGTGGCGGGACGCTGGCCGGTTACGGGCTGGGGCCTTGCTTGAACGGGGACGGCGCCCCGAGTGTGGGCTGCCCCACCTGTTGGAGCCGGAGGAAGCGAGAGAGGGCGAAACAGGAACGGAAATTGCCGACCGCAATCGGGAGCTGCGTCTGGGAGAGGTGGCCTGTTGGCGGGATGCCGGTTCGATTTGAGTTCTGGTTGGACTAGCATGAGATGTCCATGGTGTCGGGCCGATTAGCTCTTCATCGGACGGCGCGAGAACGAGTAGATCCATGATACGTGAGCAAGATACGCGGTAAGTGCGATTTTCTTCCTAGCGGTGCGTATGTGCATGAAAACACGAACATAGATGTGTGTGACCGGGACACTTAAATAGTGTGGCCACCGGAAGGGGCGTAGATGAGGTGTGGTCCTGCTCCCGAACTTTAGACTTATGGACATAAGTCACATTTTACATGGTTGGATCATAACAAAGTTTCAAGTAGAGCTTAATAAAGCACCAAGGAATGGGAGTGACACAAAAAATAGGCTGTTGTGCAGCTGATCGAAGGTTTTGATATTGTGATGTCTCTACTACAGAACATGGTACGGTGCGTTTCTAAATAAATGAAATAATGAATCACGTTGCAAGTAAAACGTGACACAAATCAGTTTTCATGTTTGAAGGACCAGACCAAACCAGATTGTTTTGTTGCCACATTATGAGACAGAGTATAATGATGAAGCATCATTTCATTAACCTATAGTCATCTTTGGTTTTAAATAGGAAAATGTTGATATTTGATCTATATCTTTATTACTCTTTACAATTCAATTTAGTCTAAATCTTCACTTTTTTGCCCTTTCTAGCTTCACTGCTGTTGTCTGGCAAGTGTTTCAAGGTTTAAACTGTTTTATTCCTGTGTTCCAATGTAAAAAATGTGGCATTTGTGGCATTAAAGATTACTATTCACCTTATTCTGCCCCGCCCACTTTTGCCACTTTTTGCCACAGATACACACTTTTGTTGTAAACGCATTTCCATTTGACAAGAACTCCGTTAAAGCTAATGACGAATGAGGGAAAAGTCTCGTTGTAAAATGAACACGAGCAACAACAAGTCAACGACGCACCAATTTCCTGGGCGTCCTGAAAACGGCTTTTTAGTCCGTGTAGAACTTATTTTCTGTTGATGGCGGCGCGTACGGCACCTTCCGGAATAAGGTGAATAGGTTGATGAAATGGTGCTTCCTCATAATGTGATAATACCACAACTCCTGGTTTTGTCCTTGTCTCTTCACATCTGACACTGCAGAGCTGTTTGGGCTCACATATAAAAACTGATTTGAGTCACATTTCATTTGCAAGTTGCACAGCCTCTCCAAAAAAAATTTGATTTGGGAAAAAAGTATCTGAATTGAGCGTCAAGACTTGCAGCGTAAATACAGCCTTAAGTAATTCCTCTTCCTGCTCTCAGACAAGGCGGACGTGTCTCTGCTCCTCTGTGCTATCTATTTGTTTTGCGTCTGGTCTCTGAGCGCGATTGACACAATTTTTTCCCATAAGAAGGGTGCACCGGGAGAACCCGCTCGCCCTGACGGAACTTTTGCAGCAGCTACACACGGAACGCCTGGAACAACTGGCAGGTTCTGTGTCTGGAAGTTCTGTCTGTGGAAGACGTTGAGGACTTAATTATTTTTTTAATCTTGATAGTGGGGTTCATGCTTTTGGTCTGGGTACTGCCCTAAACTATCGCAAAATTTCTGCCTTCAAAGCAACCCCGCCTCTGTCTGGTGAAAATAAAGAGCACCTCTGTGACGTGAGTAGCAGCTGAAGGGATTAGAACATTAGAGAGAGGCAAACACCGAAGAGCTGGTCCACAACATCTCAGCACGGACGGTGGACATGCAGAAACGAGTAGACAACATCAAGAGTGGAGGAACTATCAAGGCTACTACACGAAACGGAGGCTCGAAAGTGATGCTGAGAACCAGAACTGATTGAATACGCTTTGGACAAATTGTCGAAGATCAAAAATGGATTACTAGAAATTATTAGAAATGTTCTCCCCCTCCCGACAAAGAAGTCTTGCAGCAGCTGTGCCCTTATCTTAGTCTCACTCCCTGCCCCCAAGGACAAGGCCACGGAACTCATAAACATCAGCAGTTTCGCCAAAACATCTTAAGACGCCTTTCCTATGCCAACCCCCCGTCTGCCATTTTTAACATCAGTCTGAACTTTTTTCCTCCTTTTCATTTCTAAACAGCTACTTGCATCTTTTGTATGGATTACTTACTGAATACAGCTACCTGCTATGTCTTGTTTTTGTATGGATTACTTACTGAATACAGCTACCTGCTATGTCTTGTTTTTGTATGGATTACTTACAGAATACAGCTACCTCCTATGTCTTGTTTATTGTTTATGTATGTTTTGTTGTGACCGCAATTGTAGTTACAACTGTATGTAGTGTCTGCTCATTGTTTATTGTCTATAAATGTAATTGTATATGTTATGTTGTAACGGCAACTGTAGTTTCAACGGTTTGTAAAGCGCTTTGGGTGCCTATTAGGTGGAAAAGCGCTCTATAAATAAACAAGACAAGTTTATTTGTAAAACACAGTTCATACATAAAGTACTTAAAGGTGCTTTACATAAGAGAATAAATGCATTAAAATAGTCCTGACTCTAGTTGTGATAGGTCAGTTAATAAGGTCAGCAATAATGTGTACCAACATCAGCATGAAGGGGCTGAACAGAAGAGGTCCCAGAATTGACCCTTGGGGCACCCCACACATCAAGACCATGTGGACCGGTGGCACAGTCACCAAACTCAAAAAAACATCTTCTGTCTTCCAGATCCAGGTCCTCAGTGACACAGAATTGAAGTATGCCATACCTGTTTATGATGGCCCAGAGCTTGAGGCCATCGTCTCTGTAGTAGAAGTTTGGCACCGAGTCCAGCCCTCGGGAGGTGATGTTCTCCGGCAGACAGAGGGTGCTATAGGTCAACCCTGACAGACTCCTCTTCATCAGTTCCACCAATCCTTTCACCCCCAAAGAGGTCTGCACAATAAATAAGGATCACCCTTACTGCAATATCTACTGTTTAAAAAATCAAATAAGAAGATTTGAGAAACTGAAATCTCACCAAAGAAAGGACGGCTTCGAACAAAAAGTTGCGTGACTTAATGTTCATCGGGATAGTGTCACGGAAGTGTGGCATGAGGAGCTGCACATTCAGAGACAACACGTTTACAAAAAGATGTATAATTTCCTCCCCAAAATGGAACACACAGATCCACACTGTTTGGCCGAGAAGAGAACCATTAAACTGATGAAATGTTTGAAAACTGCATCTCTCTCCGGGGCCTTATCTGAGCTGTTTTAATACAGGGACTAATCAGGGCTCCATCCAGAATCTCTCAGTCCAGGGGCTGCTCCTATACATTTGTCTTTGTATGAGAGGACAGGGGACATTGCCAGCTCATTGCTAACTGTAGTGTGGCAGTGATGGGAAAGGTAGCTTTTATATTTCTTTCCTTTAGTAGAGTGTTGTGATGATGGTAAAGAGGACAACTACAGTTTGACAACTATATATCAAGTGAGGGGATTATTAATTTATTTCACAATAGATGAGATTACAATTGTTGCAATTAAGTTTTTTGCAGCAGTAGGGATCGTACCTTGTAAATTGGGTGCACTGTTGGGAGGTTGCGCAGCATGGCTACGGCAAATACCTCCTCCAGCAGGTGTGTGTTCATCAGATGACAGACGGACTGGTGGTCCATGAAAACTGCATTACTTATGAACATCTTGGCCAGCAGCCAGTCGCTCTCAGAATCGCTGGGCAGGAAGATGGGGTTGTCCTCTGCAGGCTGTTGATGCAGCTGCAGTCACCAGAAATTAAGCCTATTATTATTATTTGAGTGGTTGAACACACAGGTCAAAGTGCTGGACTTGGGTTCAAATCCCTCACTCTCCATGTGTCATTTTTGAGCAGTGTGCTTCATATTTATAGTCAAGAAATTATTATTCTTTTTAATAAAATACATACACTGTACACCGTTACACTGTGAGAGAAACTGTGTACTCTCCCCACTGTAACAGAAACTGTGTACTCTCCCAACCTTAAGTACTGCAAGAGCTACTGTGTACTCTCCACACTGAAAGAGGAACTGTGTACCTGGATTGCGATGGGCTTGAGCTGCTTCTCTGAGTTCAGAAAGAACAGACAGAGACCAGGAGTCACGTGCAGAATTCTCCCGTTGTATGTCCTTGGGGTGATTCCCTCAAACTTCTTTGCATCGTACAAGAAGATGTTTCCTGTCTGTGGACCACAGTAACAGCCCACACTCAGACTGATCAGAATAAGAGATGCTTTAAGCTTAGACACTTTCACATTGCTGCACACCGGGGTATGAACAATGAGATATTTTGAATTTTTTCTTTTGAGAGCTTTTGGATGAAAATTTGTGTCACCTAAACATTCAACCACGAAAGACAAGATCAGAATCGTTTTTTTAATAGGTAAACAAAATATTTTTACTAAACTGACATTTGAGTGTGATAAATCTGTAGGGATGTAGAATCTACAGCGGTCGACCACTGCCTTATATTGAAACTTGTGTTTTATCAGTACCTTTAGCGCAGTCTTCAGAGAGTGCCCTTCATCTAGAAAAGGCTGCACCATCTCGTTGGTCACAGGAAAGTTCTGTGGAAGCTTTTGGCAGCACTGGATCACCATTGGGTTGTTACCGTTTAAAAACTGTGAGCCGTAGAAGTCATCTTCTCTCCAGTGGTCAGCCACATATTCTGCAGAAGGTTGAGATGAGCAAGTGCACAGAGACCACAGAGACAAGAGCACACAGTACCTGAAATTGCTGTCTTCTTAAACCAGAAGATGTTCCTTATGTCCTCCTCCTTTTCCCATCGCTCTTGTGATCCCACAAGACCTTTGAGCTTCAGCTCAATTCCACTGTCATTTCAGAAAGAAAGAATCATAAGAATCATCAGAGTGTCCTGCAATGTGCTTTAGATTAAATCCATGAGAAAAAACAAATGATCAGAATGTCTCCTTCTGAGCAGGTGTAAATGTTCCGGAGTCCATTTGACAGGAGAAAGTGCTCCTGCATGTGTCTATATATTCGCTCATATTCAACTTGCCATGCCACCACTATCAAAGCATATGTCCCTTTACAATAGCCGTGTTGCTTTTCATGCCATTTGCCTTGAGCATTGGCTGGGCACATAGACTCACATCAAGGCTTTGTTTTGGTTGGACTCAGCCTCCCGAATCGGTGATCTCTTCAGTTCCAGTGGAAGTTCTTCTTCAGTATCATAATGAGCTCTGTGAGGCAGTCCCTCCTCAAACACCTCAAACCTGCAGAAACACAAGGCATGTAAATGTCAGCGCTCAGCCCAGAGCTACGCTTATTGAGGCATCCTGGTCAAGGTCAGCTTCTGGTCAGGTTTGGCATCTGATCAGATCCTGGTTAGGTTCTGGTCAGGTTTTGGCCAAAGGCTGGTCTCATCTTGGTTCTGCTCTGTTTCCTGCTTCATTCTAGTCTTGATTCTGATTCAGCCCTGGTTTAGTTCTGTGGTTTTGGTTCTGGTCCTGGTGTGGGCTTGGTCAGGTCTTAAGGCCAATTCATACTTCATAAGAAGTACGAACTTTGTTCGTGCGCCTCGGGCTGTAAGAACAAAATTACGTCATTTTGTTCTTACAGCCTCTGTTCGGCAGTTCTCGCAGCCTGTTCTTGGCACATCAGCTGAGCAGAACTTTGTTCGGCAGAGCTGTGCGTCAACTAGGCTCTGATTGGCCAGTTTTTTCAAAAGGGGCGGGGTAAATTTCCTTGGGCGCATGTTGGAGAAATAGTGTTTGTTATCCTAAAGACAAGGTGGTCAAACCGACGGGCTGACATCCGGAAGTACGAAAAGTGCCTCTCCTCGTCTATCTCCATCATTTGTTGATCGAGCAGACTGTATTCGCCTGTACGACCAGCGTCAGTATTTAGCGGCCGGACATGCCATCTTCACTCATTTCGTTCTGTCTCCTCGCCAGCGCATGTAAAAAAAAAAAGTCGTCATCCTCCTCTCTCATCCACTCAAAAACTACATCTGCCATTGCTAAAACGATATCAACTGAGCTGTCAGCGATGGTAATCTCCATAGAAACAGCGTGGAAACAGTTGTTGGGATCACGGGGGGCGGGGTCTGAAGGAGTTCGGCTGCGGCGCTTGAGCTGAAGTATGAATGCCAGAGCCGAAACGAAGTTTGTTCTTGTTCTTACAGCCTGAGGCGCACGAACAAAGTTCGTACTTCTTATGAAGTATGAATTGGCCTTTAGTCTGCTCTTGGTCCAGTTCTGGTGCAGTTCTTGTCATGGGCAAGGACTGACCGGTAGTTTTCCTTCCTCTCTGTCATCTCCCGTTGGCGATGCTCTTTCAGCACAGGGTGGTTCTCCTCAAACACCTTTGTGGCTGTAACATAAAAACCAAGATATCCTGTCTAGCTAGATTTAAATGCCAGGGAAAAGAGGTGGGTTTTCAGTCTAGACTTAAAGTGCATGTGACAGGTTAGACTACACATGTCACTAAAATGTACTGAGCATGATATCGAAGATTTTACGAAAGATTTAACTTATTTTTCCCCGTTTGACCATTTACTACAGAAAGTTAGTGAAAACTTAACAGAACTTGCACAGTAATCACACTCTGATGTCTGCTGGGTTAAATTGATGTTTAATGAAGATGACGCAACAGCGCCCTTCAAAATGGACCCCTCTGACATTTGGGTCTATGTTTAGGCCAAAGCCAGTGAAGTTTTGAATTGTAATCAAGAAAAAACTAAAACAGGGGCAATGGGCTATATGCACGCATTCGATGTCAGATGGCACCGGAACTTCCGGCACGGAGAGGCGCTAGCGGAGCGCACTGTTATAGGCTATATGCACAGAGCGGTGTGACGTATTTCCGGTAGAATGTCAGATTGCATCTTAACTTTCGGTAATGGCGGACACTAGCATATGACCCTGTTCAATCTCCAAAAACCCTCAGCAATTATTTTACGTTTAAGTTTCATTTTCATCGCAATAACAGTGCGCTCCGCTAGCGTCTCTCCGTGCCGGAAGTTCCGGTGCCATCTGACATCGAATGCGTGCATATAGCCCATTGACGTCAGATGAAGACAGTAAAGCAGAATGACACAACTCACCTGTGGCCTTACGCAGCTCCACGTACTCCCCTCTGGAGATCCAGCGGTAGCAAGGGAACAGCAGTGTGGCTCCCTCTGGAGTGCTCACCCGCACATTGCGGCAGTACCATAGGTTCTCAGGCAACAGCATCACAGGCTCTTTATCCAGTCGCACCAGGAGCAGAGTGCCCAGAGAGGAGGGCGTGTCCACGCTGTATGTCCTTCTCTGTAACACGTTACAGACAGAGATTTCATAATAGATGATCTTTTCAGAATCAGAAGTGTTTTGGGCCATTTTCAGTGAACCAAATTCACAAACTAGGAACTTGTTTCGGCGGTAAGGTACAACATAAAACAGCTGTATTACTTGAGGAGGAAACACTGTTGAAACAAACCCTGCCCTCAGTCCTTTGTCCATGATTTCATAGAGGAATATATGATTTGGAATCACACTAGGAAGGAGGATTTCTTTTTGATGTAGCGTTACGGGCTCTTAATCCACGCTGAACGGTGGCAGAGTGGTTCAAGAGCGTCTGGCTGCAGACCTTAATCCAGAGTCGCCAGCCCCGCAGACCTTAACCAAGAGGCGCCTTAACCCACAGGTCCGGAAGTACGTGGCGCGGAGGAAAATAATAATTTTAAAAAAAGGTAACGCCGCAATATTACTTTTTACTAATTTAAGTAAGAGGTTAGTAAAAATATGTTTAAAAACAATCAGAAAACATTCAAACTGAATGAAAGATTGGCAGTTTATGGAAATATTGAAAGCACTGCAAATCAAAATATTGAACATTATAATCAGAAAAAAACAGTATTGAAAAAATTTAAAACTTTATTAAGATTACATGCATTACTCATTCATCTCATTACATTCATAAAAAAACAAAGCCTCTCCCATCCACCACTTCTTCATAAAATGTCCACGTCTTCCACACTAACAAATAAGAGTTTAAAAAGCTCCAGCTCCTCCTCGTATTCTTCATTGTCAGATTCCAGTCTCCATCATTACTGACGATGGATCTATATCTACAAATTCACATTAAATTTGCGATTAACAGTAAGTTTCACCCCTAGTTTTTCATAACACGTAACTTAAAACTCCACTTCAACGCCATTAACATTAGACATTAGAAGTGATAACGTAAAGAGCGTGTGGTGCTGTAATATCTAAATATACACTTCACAGCACGAGACAAATTCTAATCATCACATTTTGCTAAGATTAATTAGCGGAGAGCCAAATATTTAATTTAGTTTCAACAAGAGGAATGATTGAATTAAAAACATAAGGTGCTGTGCGTGTTGATATTGGTTATTTTTGACACATCTGGGCTCTGGTAGGGACCTCTGGGTTAAGGTACAGGTCACGTGGGCGCCTCCTGGTTGCGGAGAGGTGACTCTGGATTAAGGTCTGCAGCCAGACGCCTCTCGTGGTTAGACCTCCTGCCTCCCAAGAGTGAGATTGTGAGTTGGAATCCTGGATCAGACCAACCTTACACGATCTCTTTGGTTGGAGTCTGCATGTCCTCCCTGTGTTACCGTGGGTTCTGTAACCCACATGAAACATTGGGCTTCTAAACCTGTGTATGTAATATAACAATGGCCAGTAGAGTGTGCTGTTGCGTTTTGACAAAGTTGAGCCCTGCCATGCGGTCACAGTCATTTATAAGCACGCTCCTCATGGTGAAAGTGAGCAGAGCGAGTAAGTAGGAAAATCGTCAAATAACATCAAATATTATGGGTTATGTTAGTAATTTATTGTTGTAAACAGGCTTTATACCCTGTAAACGGCCGTGAGCCATAGAAGTGACAACTTGTTGAGAAATAACTTGTGGAAATCCCGGTGGGTGTGAAACATGTTCACTGTAAACTTTTGTAAGCCGGAGCTAATCTTGTGTATCAGTTAAAATTACACAATTAGAAAGTCAGTTATCATTCTTTAAAACCAATCAGGCGTTACATGATTGTGTGTTAATGTATTACCTGCTTTGGCACAGTTTGTGACATTGCACATTGTATTTCATTACAACAAAATGTAGTGTGCTCATGCTAGCGCTAGCTGCTAGGCTAGTGTGGCTAATGCCTTCATTATCCATGGATTAGCGCTACTTTTGAGAAAGCATGTGCTTTCTGCACTCCAAAATATTTCCTTTATAGAGATATTGCCTTTTCATGATTAAATATACATTTAAAAGCCATTCACAGATGGTTATGGTTGTAAAATCATAAATACTATGTACATGTTAAAAAACTAATTTCATTGTTGTTAAATAAATTTAAAAGCCAACAAGGTTAAGAACGGATGATAATTTATTAAAGTACAATTTCATGTTATCCAGTATGTTTTGTTTGTATTGTAAGGGGTATTTCATTGCCGTTTTACCTTACTGTGTGTTATTGCTAAAAACATGGTAATTCATCATACTTTTATAAGCTGATTAAGCTATACAAAATCAGGTACTCAGTGTACATTTATTCATTTATTTTGAGTCAATGACATTAACATTTGGATAGTAAATTCATATGCTCTTTGAGAAAGAATATATTCAATGAGGTCTCATTATGATAAGAACTGGAACATAATATTTACTTTCTGCACCTTTTGTGTAGATTGGTTTTATAGTGATCTTCGAATGTTGATGGCGAGCCCAGCCCCTGGTGACTGCTGGCAGTGTTCAACAGTGTGGCCAGCCTGAAGCATCCTCGTCAGAAAATCCTAGACGGAACTCTCTTTTCTAATTGGATCCAGATAAGACACAAATACATACACTACCCGGGTAGTTAACAGTTTCAACTTACGAACTATACACGAGTAAACTGAACTTTTTGGGGAAGAGCTCTATTTTATTTTGGGTTTATTCTTTGTTATTGTACTTTTGTTTTCAACCACATTGTACTGCACTTGTTCTCTCCTAGTGGTGAAGTAATAAACCACCCATTGTCCGTTTACCTTAATCTTGGCAAGTCCTTCCAATCTATCATCTCCTCTTATGAACCTAGTTGATGTTAGTGCCTCTCCTATACTGGTCCACACTAAGGGCGCTACAGTTTTCTCCGTGTTTTCCGGCTTCCTCCCATCGTCCAAAGACATGCATGTGTAAGTTAATTGGTAACTCTAAATGAGCCCTAGTGAATGAGTGTGAGAGTGAATGGTTATCAATGCCTATGTTTCTGTGTTAACTCTGCAACGAGTTGGCCCCCGCCTAAGGCTCAAAGTCACTGGGATAGGCTCCAGTCACCTGCGACCCCTAACGGGAACAAGCGGTAGAAAATGAATTAACTTTTTTGATAACTTATGTGTTTTCTCAATTGAATCATCCTTCCAGAGCATTCATGTAACATCAGGCTTCTGTTTATGATGTGTGGATACTCACTGAGCCCACCCCAAAGTCCCTGCCCCAGCCGTCCAGCTCGGTCTTCTTGCTCTCGCCCTCGGTCCCAATCAGGGTCACTGAGATGTGGTCCCAGGTCCCGGCGTAGGCCATGTCTCCAGTACTCACCTCCACCTGGTATTTAGCCATGTTCTTCCACACGTGTCTGCTTCAACTCACCTTTAAAGAACAGACATATTTTAAGCATATGCAGTATTACACTGTCTTTGTGTGTGTGTGTGTGTGTGTGTGTGTGTGTGTGTGTGTGTGTGTGTGTGTGTGTGTGTGTGTGTGTGTGCGTGCGTGCGTCATTCAACAATTAATATTTGTCAAATCATAACTATTGTGTCATTTATGTGGGTTTTGGTCCTCGTTTTTAAAATGGTTGCTAGGTAAAAGCTGTGGAATTACCTCGAAGTTATATCTGAGCTCATGTTCACCCAAGAAGTAACAAACTATACACAAACTCTCAAAATGGGGACAAATGGGCAAAATGTTTAGTCAAATCTTTAAATAGAATCATGTTCATTACGCTTTAGTGAAATGTGTCGATCTAACTTGTCGAGGTTAGATCGACACTGAAGTTTACAATGAACAAAATGTAAAATGACTATCTACGTTATGTTAGAGAAAGACTAAGTTTGGGGGGGAGGGTCAGAAACCTTCTATTCTGGAGATTCTATTGGAGAATTTTGCCTGGAATGATCACACAATGTCTCCACAGATAAAAGCAGGTAATTCCACCAACAAACGTATATTCACTTGCAATGCAAGACCAGACCTGCAAACTATGGCATAGCTGCCTGAAAAATATAATGTGACACAAGTCTCAACATGCGGCAAATCTGGGTCAGGAAATTTTGTAATTTAATTCCCTGCATTCTAGTGCATTTCAGAAGGTAATTTATTCCTTCTTTGTACGGGATATATATATTTTTAACTTCTCAATAAAAGATCAATACACTGTTTGATCATTAAAGTTATAGAATGCTTGTAGTTCTTTGAGTAGTTTTATCACACAAGGCAGATTTAAATACACACAGACCATTTTGAATGCTCTGTTGTCAGAATGTACAACATTTCAGAATGGCAGTGAATGGAAAAATTTCAATGATTAATTGACATCAGATCTAAATGCTGATGATTTCAAGCTTTTATAACATAAAATAAGCAAACATTTTGAATTTCCAGGGTAGAAATGTCAGTTTGCTTTTCTAGAACAAAAGATTTAGCTTCAAAATTGTATTTGAGTTAAACAAAAAGTATAACTTGTGAATAGGGATTTTCCTTTCTCCAATTACATAACCAAAAATGTAAAACATAGTAAATGTGTTTAAATCAGATATCCAAAACTGGAAAAACTCTATAAGGAAACACTGTTTGAACACTGACCGATACTTTGGACATAGCCTTTAACTCCTTGTTCAGCAGGCCGATTTATCTGAATCACTCACTTGAGGATAAAGTAAGTCGCGTAACTAAAGACCTGCCCTATCGACCGATTAATCGACTAAAAAGGGGTGCGGTAAAAACATATGTATCTGACCCAAACTGCACTCAAAAGACCACAACTGCAGAGGAATTCATGCAAAAGCAACTATTTTTAATGATACTATCTATGATACTAAAGTAGTAGGAAACGGTTTATTTATATATGTTGGACTGCAAAATCTTCAGCAAAACTCAATCCATATCTTCTTGTTTTTCTCGCTGTGTTTGGCATATAAATCCTTTAACTCTAAATAAAATAATTAATTGATTAATACAAATGTTGGTCGACTAAGACTCCATCGACCGATTAATCGACTAAACAATTAAAGGTAAACAGCCCTAGCGACTAGTGTACAGGTATGAAGTCTCTCACAGATTGTGGGTTGTTATGAATGGTATAAAGAGAGAAAATTCAGTTTTTGTCTATATGTTCATTAAATTATTGATTTTAGTTATTCCAACAGGAACAGAAGTAGGGTGTTAGCCACCCGTCAGTACAATTATATTTATTTGGCTACTGACCCAGAATAGTAAATAAATCCTGTAAACCCAAATGTCTAGTTTGGAACAGAAAAAGGAGAGAGAAAGACTTACGTGTTGACTCCAGAGTCTGAACTGAAGTCCTGGGGAGGTGGTTCTTTATGGACCTGCTCCTCCTATCATTCCACCCCCAAAACCTGTCTGTGCACGAGAGCAGTGGTTCCCAAAGTGGGGTTCGGAACCCCCCGGGGGTCCCGAGGGATGAGCTGGGGGTCACAAGATGATTTTCAAGATCTAATTTGAATATATACGACACTGTATTTGCTCTATTTTTAAAATTAAAAACTGTATATTTGAGTGAAAATATGGTCTATTAAGACAATAAACTATTCAGATAACCAATATTAACCTGATTTAACATGCTCTGGGGGTCCCGAGTCAGTTGCATGGCAAT